>VMDO01014084.1:0-45101 GCA_007922755.1 Pedetes capensis | reverse complement strand
GGTGCGCGATCTCTTGGCTTCAGTGTTTCATAACTTGTGGTGAGGCCCAATATCATGGGAAGAAGCTCATGGTGGGACAAAGCTGCTCAACTCCTAGCAGCAGGGAAACAAAGAGAGAACACTTTATTGGGGTCACAATACATCCCTCAAGGCCACCCTCCTAATAACTTAACTTCCTCCAACTAGTTCCCAACTCCTAAATTTCTACCACCTCTGAAGGGCACCATCAGCTGAGGACCAACTTGGAAAAACATGAACTTTTGAAAACATTTAAGATCCAAGCCAGGATGTAAAATAATTAGGAGAAATATTATTTTAAATTAAAATATAATTAAACTTATTAGACTTTATGATATTTTGCACTGGAGACTGTATATATAAATATACATTCTCTATATAATCAAATATCAGTAGGAAACGAAACATTTTATATTATAAAAGGTAGTGTTAATAGAGCAACCTTTTTTCCAACAGTGTTATACTCTTAGTCACAAATATATTTAATACATTTTAGAGTATGGTCCTATATTTTTATTTTATATATTGCTTTAAAATTAAGTTATTTCAAAATATAAGTTCTAGAATTGCTTTTTCTTTCCAGAGGTTAGACTTACCTGATGAAGTTGTTGTTGTTAGGTGCCTTCGAGCCAGTATCCGACTCATAGAGACCCTCATAGCATTTTCAATGGCTGACTGTTTCCAGATTGCCTTGGGAGTGGATTGCCAGATCCTTCTCCCATTTTTGTGGTCCTGGAAGTTGAACTTGGGACCTCAGAGATGGCAGCGCAGTTCTCTACCAACTGAGCTAAATCCCAGCCCATACCTGATGAAGAGGATGACATATAAAAGTCAGAAGTAGATTGAAACTGAATGCTTAATTTTCTCTATTTCATTTAACAAATGATTAAAAAGCATATTCTTTTCTTTCATTCCTTTATTTTTATTAACTACACAGGTTAAATCCAAGGCCTTACATATGCCACACAAGTGTTCTACCACTGAGCTGCACACTCAGCACCCATTTTTTATTTCTATATTTTTATTTTGAGACAAGTTCTAATTTGTTCAAGTTGCCTCTGGATTTGAACCCATGATCATCCTGTCTCCATCACCTTAGGCCCTGGAATTGAAGGTGTGTGCCACTGCTCCCACGTAATATATATTTTCTATATTGAATTTTTGTAATGCATATTTTGCCTGTTTTACATGTGATGATTATGTTGTTGTTAGGTGCTGTCGAGTTGGTATACGACTCATAGCGACCCTCTGTACAACAGGGGAAACAATATTGTCAGTGCTTCTCTGCTGTTCATAGGATTTTCAATGGCAGGTTGATTTTTGGGAGGGGTTTGCCAGGTCCTTCTCCCAAGACTACAGCTTCTGGTGTTCCCAGGCGGTCTCCCATCCAGGGACTAACCAGGCCTGACCCTGCTTAGCTTCTGAGATCTGACGGGATTGGATGCCACAGGGCTATGGCTGCAGGTGTGATGATTATAGTAAACCATATTTTAAATATACATTTGCAATTACACTTGTACTAAAACCATAAAGCTCTTGTGGAGAAAAACGATTAAATAACATTGACCTGTGTTGCACTAACTTTAATATTTGGCTGATCCTTTAGTCAGTGAAAAACTAAATGCAATTTCTTAGCCAATACTAATCCCTACACCTTCTGTACTACCGTGGGCAACTTGAGAAATTGCAGATGTGTTCAGCGTTAATTCAAACACGTATCCTACTTACATATGACTTGAGATGACGACCAAGAAATAGAAAAAGTGGTTATGTAGCATTACTGAAGAACACATACACACACACACACAAATACACATACACATACACACACACACACACACACAGAGCCACCCATACATATGTTTTATAGCCAATTTAAGGAATTTTCAAGCTAATTTTTTGAAATATGATTGCTTTAATCACAGACTTACAATCCAATTGTCATACATCTATCTATTATGGTGATTACATTTTCTAAAGAAAACTATTATATGTCCCAGTTAAGTGTAGTGGTACACACCTAGAAACCCAGTTATTTGGGAGGTGGAGGCAGGAGGATTATGAGTTCCAGGCCATAGGCAGCCTGCATAACTTAGGGGAAACCCTATCTCAAAAAAACTTTAAAATGGGCTAGGGTACAGACCAGTGGTAGAGCACTTGCAAAGTATGTGAGGCCCTATGTTCAAGCCTGAAGTACTAACAAAAAACAAAAATCCTAAATTAAAACTTTTAAGTGTTTGTTGTTGTTATGTTGTTTTGTTTTTGAGAGTGTTTCACTATGTTGCTCAGTCTTGCCTGAAGCTCATTGTGTAGCCTAAGCTGGGCCCACAACTGAGGCCTAAATGATTTTTTTTAACAATTACTAAGCATTTAGTATTGTGGGGCTGAACCCAGAACCTCACATATGCTAGGCAAATGCTCTATTACTGAGCTATGTCCACAGAACCCCCCTTTTAGTTTTTTTTTTTTTTTTAGTTTTTTTTTTTTTTAAGAAAAGATCTTGTTAAATTACACAGACTACCTCTGAGCACTGGGAGAAAGATGTGGCAACCCACTCCGGAGGCAATCCTGAAAAGAGCCATTGAAAACCCTATGAGGGTCGCTATGAGTTGGATAGGACTCGGCAGCACCTAACAACAACTACCTCTGAGCATCATCTTAGTGGCTCAGCTTCCTGAGTTGCTGATATTACAGATGTGCACCATAGGCTCAGGTTGAACAATGATTGACCTTTTGTTTTTGGTGGGTTGTTAGGTGCTGTTGAGTGGGGTCTGACTCATAGTGATCTGCAAGGGGTTTTCAATGGCTGATTGCTTCTGGATTGCTTTAGGAGTGAATTGCAACATCTTTCTCCCATGTTTGTGGTGCTTGGTATGAACCAGGATCCTCAGAGAGTTCAGTGCAGCACTCTACCAACTCAACTAAACCCCATCCGTTTGGTGTTGTTAGGAACCCTCTGTGTTGTTGTTGTTGTTCTTGTTGATAAGTGCCATTGAGTCTGCATCAGATTTATAGAGATCCTGGGTACAATAGCCGAAATACTATCATCAGTGCTTCTCTGCTATTCATAGGGTTTTCAGTGGCGGATTGATTTTTGAGAGTGGGTTGCCGGGTCCTTCTCCCAAGCCTACAGCACCTGGTGTTCCCAGATAGTCTACCATTCAGGTACTAACCAGGCCCCACCCTGCTTAGTTTCCCAGATCTGAGGGGATGGATGCCACAGGACTACGGCTGCAGGCAGGCACCCTCTATAAGTACCATTTAATATTTACTAACAGGTAGGGTTTAGCTCAATTGGGAGACCGCTGTGGTACACTTTCTGAGGACCCAGGTTTGATCCCCAGCACCACAGCACCACAAAAATGGGAAAAGGACATGGCAATCCACTCCCAAAACAAGGCACTGAAAACCCTATGAAGGTCACTGAGTCAGACCGGTAGCTAACAACAATATTTATTAAGGTGTATTTTATTTGCTTTTAGTTTAATTTCAGATTAATCTATTTGTTTGCATTGCCAGCCTCTACTACATACAAGTGTATGCCACAGTAGCTGAGATAGACAGACTTTTTATGTATTGATTTTTGTTGTTGTTATGTGCCATCAAATTGTGTTCAACTCATAGCAACCCTCACGAAGTTTTCTTTTTTTCAAATTGGAAATTTTTAATGTACAACTTAATGTGTTTCATTCTGACATGCATTTCATTGTGACATATCCATATATGTGTTTCATTGTACATTTCATAAATAAGTTTCCACTTACCCTCTTGTGTACTTCCTCTCTCCCATCCCCCCCCCACTACCAAAGTCCTCTCTTCCACTTTCATGTCTTTTGGTGGGAATATTTTTCCATATATCCTTGGATTCCAATTATGTTTAAGGTCGAAACTTTTTCTGTAGTAATCTATCTTTTTACACTGTCAGTAATATTACATGGATTTTCTTGCCCATTTGTATTATTACCATTCTTTGGTGTTATTGGTATTATTATAATTATTTCCCAAACTATTAAAGTTGGGCTGTTTACTTTGAGGTTGTCCTTTCTCTCATTCCTCACTCCTCTTTGTTCCTCCTCTCCCTTCTTCCTTCGCCCAGGATTTCTTCCTTTTGCTTGATCCCTCCCTCCTCCTTTTGTGCATGCTAAATTGTTCCTTCTCTGCTAGTTGACTTTAGCTTTTTATTATGTTCTGATTTCTGTATAGGATTTTTTCTTCTTTTAATATTGATTCAGTTCCCACATATGGGTGAGAACATGTGATATTTCTCTTTTTGTGCTTATGTTTGTTCACTTCAAATAATTTTCTCCAATTCTATCCATTTTGCTGCAAATGGCATTCTTTTTCTTTTTCTTTTTCTTTTTTTTTTTTTTTTTTTTGATAGCTGAGTAGTGTTCCATTGTGTATATGTACCATAGTTTTTTTATCCATTCTTCTGTTGATGACACTTTGGTTGATTCCATATCCTTGCTATTGTGAAAAGTGCTGCATTGAACATGGAGATGAATGGTATGATGACTCAGCTTCCTTTTGGTATATTCCCAGTAGTTTTATAGCTGGGTCATAAAGTAGATCTATTTTTAGTTTTTTAAGATACCTCCATTTTGATTTCCAAAGTGGTTGGACTAATTTACAGCTCTACTAGCAGTGTAAGAGGGTTCCCTTTTCTCCACAACCTCACCAGTATTTGTTGTTATTTCTTTTATTGATCTTGGTCACTCTTACTGGTATAAGGTGGAATCTCAGAGTTTTCAATGGCCGAATTGTTTTTGGACTGCCTCAAGAGTTCATTGCCATGTCCTTCTCCTATTAGGTATTGGTAGTATGTTCTAAAATTTCAACTTGTTTTCCCTTCGATGACCCATTGTATAAGATTGGAAAATATTTTGATAAATTTTACCAAGGAGAGATTAGTGATAGACATTACAACCATTTTTCTTTCAAAATGATGAGCTTCACCAGGTATCCAAAGTCAACCAATTTTATCATATTTGTGCACCAATAGTTGAGGATGATTCTAGTAAATTGAATAGTATCCCTCAAAAGATCTGATTGAAATTTTAATCACTAGTATTTGCGAATTGTGGCTTTATTTGAAATACATTTTATGAGATGAAATTAGATATTTATTAGGATAAACTTATACTATAGTCAGGTGGGCCATTACCCTAACATAGCAAGTGTCCTTACAAAGAAGAAGAGAATATTAATGACAAAAAATGAGAACATCATGTGAAGACACAGACACACCAAGGAGACGTCAGCCATGTAACCATGGAAATAGAAGTCACAATTAGGTGGCTGCAAACCAAAGAACAACAGGAATTTCCAGCAACAAACAGAAGCTAGATGAAAGCATGGCCCTGTTGACCTCTTGATTTCAGACTTCTAACCCCTGGAAATTTGAGAAAATAAGTGTATGTTATTTTGAGTCACTTATTTTGTGGTGGGCTGAAGTTTGGTTCAGTTGGTAGAGTGCTGTGCTGCACTCTTTGAGGATGTAGGTTCAATCCCCAGCACAGGAAAAACAAGAGAAGGACATGGCAATCCACTCCTAAAGCAATCTGAAATAATCAGCCACTGAAAACACTATAAGGGTTACTGTGAGTCAGAGCAGACTCAATGGCACCCAATAACAATAACAATTTTGTGGAAGCTTGTTATGACATTTCTAAGAAACTAATAAATGTTCTTAGTACTGTTCAACCTCAAAGTCAGTACTTCAGATCAGATATCCTTGTACCTCAATATAATCTATAGGAACAAGTCCATCCAAATGTCCAAGTCAAAGCAGCTGCAATAAAAAGGAAGAAAAAAGCACTAGTCTTCTGAAAATGCATACTATTTGTAAAATAAAGTTGCATAATTGCTTTTCCTCAAATTTTCCTTGATTTTTCCCCTGCTTCCTGAGTGAAAACATGTTCAGACAAGCCAAATGCAAATATGGCCAAATGTCATCTTAAGTACTTACAGGTAGTTGGGTTAAATTGCCCTGTAGAATTTTTCTTTGGAGAAGAAGTTGTGGTTAGTGGATTTGAGGATAGAATTCACCAGTTAAATGCTTTCTTCTAGATAGAATTGTTTCCTTTAGGTACATTCATATATAACATAAAGTTTCTGATTAAATTACTGTACCTTTGTTTTTATAAGAGAGTATCCTATATGGGTATATATTTGTCGGGTTTGGCTCAGGCCCAGCAGAGGTCAGAGCCTTGCCCTGACATCAAGTGGGTATCAGGGACTCACTGGACAGGGTTAGTGTAGTGCCTGGAGGAGCCAAAGAAGGACCTTGAGAGACTTTCTGCAGGAAACAGGAGAGGGAAGGTTTATTGGGTTACTCCTCAAGTGGGGTGCAACCAGCAAGCAGCCCCTGTCAAGTGCTCAAGTGCTAGCTCTAAGCCTGTAGCATAGAATGCTGCAAGCTCACTGGTGGTACAGCTCAGCCTTAAAGGCACAGCTACAAGCAGTTGGTGTTCTGCTGGGCTGGAGGTCCAGTGGTTTTGACTCTCACAAGCTTGCCTTCTCTTCCTCCCTCCTTCCCAAGGATGGGAGGATTTGGGAGGCTCTTCTTGGCTTGCTTGTAGCCTTTGGCACTTTGGGGCCCCTGGTCTGGACTAGTGGGCTTGCTATGTGGTCTTCCACAGGATTGGGGAGCACTGGGTCAAGGTGATGGGGTCCAATAGCAGGTGAAAATAAGAGGGTCCAGGTGGGGTCCAGGAGCTTGCTTATATAGGCTCCTGGGAGAGGATGTATACTGGGGTTAGCCAATCAGGACATATTCCTGACAGGTATAGCAGGTAAAGTGTCATACCTGCCAGATAGGGGCAGTTATTTAACTGAGGTGCTAGGGGTAGCTAATCAAAATTGAGGTGGTTGAGGCTGGTCAGGCTGGTCAGGGGCCATCTTTGCTCACTCAATGGGAGGGGGGATAAAGGAATGAGTAGAATGTAGCCTGAGTATTAGCCCCTCATGCTGGTTAGAGGGACCCTATTTATGGGGTGCTTTAAAAATCCCCAACATATATTATTATCTAGCTTTAGAGGACTCATTGATCTAATCACAGATTACATCAAGAGTGATGGTCTATATATCTGAGTGAAAGTATATTTTTGTTAAACTCAGAGTACCATACCCTGTGGCTAGGAACTACATGTGATTCTAGTTCAGTGCTAAGGGATATTCATTGTTGGGCTAGGAGTTGCTCACCTTGTTATAGTATAAAGCTTTGCATTAATTTTTATTTTTGTTTGCTTAAGATGATGTTCTCTAGTCCCATCCATTTTGTTACAAATGACATAATTTCATTCTTCTTAATTGTCCAGTAATATTCCATGTTGTATACATACTACAATTTTTCAATTCATTCCTCTGTTCATGAACATCTTGGTTGATTCTATATCCTTGAGGTTGTGAAAAGTGCTGCTTTAAGCACGAAATTGCAGGTATCCTTGTGATCTGATGACTTATCTTTCTTTGGGTATATTCCCAGGAGTAGTACAGTTGGGTCACATGGGATTCTCATCATCTTAACCTAATAAACCCAGTCTCAAAAAGAGAAAAACCATATGTTCTCATTCACATGTGGGAGCTAAGTCCAACTTAAAGGAAAAAAAACAAACTGTTCATATGTAGATATATAAAAATGAACAATAATAATTATCAAAAAGGGAAAATATAAGCAGAGTAGAAAGACAGGGAGGAGATCAATGGGTATTAGTGAGGTGGAGGAAGTGGGGAGGAGAGGGAAAATAAAGTAGAAGGGAAAAGTGGGGGAAGGAAAATGTCAAAATATATGATGCAACTATAAAGATATATGGTAAAAATAGAGGAAAGGGAAGGAAACAATCAATGAGTATATAACCCATGAATGCATATTGTTTTTATTACATATTAATCAAATAGTTCTGTAAAATATGTAAGTTGATGAAAGTGTGACCAAAAGTGATATTATAGTTAAATAATGGAAATAGCCAAAGTCTTATTACTCTGTACCCCATCATTATAATAAAAGGAAAAATACTTGTGTGTTGAACTCTGTTTATCATTTTCTTCGGGTCTCTTCATTTTTTAGATGCTTCTATTGATTTCTGTATTTGGGCGTTCTAAAATTTCTGTGATTTTGCTTTAGCTGGTTGTACAATCAACACTCACGGAAAAGGCAGCCACAAAATTAAAAGACACATTGCCTTGGGAAAATCTGTGGCCAAAGACCTCTTTAAAATATTGAAAAGTATGAAAAATAAAGATGTCATATTGGCAGATAAATATATGTTTGACTTATGCCCTGGTATTTTCAGTCATATCATTTGGTTGTGAAAGCTGGATGTTGAAAAAAGGGAGAAAGAAGAAGAATTGATGCTTTTTGATTAGATGCTGGAGACAGATATTGAATATACTATTGGCTCCCTGCCTGCAGCTATAGCCCTGTGGCATCCGATCCCGTCAGATCTCGGAAGCTAAACAAGGTCGGGCCTGGTTAGTACCTGGATGGGAGACTGCCTGAGAACACCAGAAGCTGTAGGCTGGGAGAAGGACCTGGCAACCCCCTCCCAAAAATCAATCTGCCATTGAAAACCCTATGAACAGCAGAGAAGCACTGACAATAGTGTTTCCCCTGTTGTACAGAGGGTCGCTATGAGTCGGATACCGACTCGATGGCACCTAACAACCTAACAACATTGACTCCCAAAAGAATCAACAGATCTGTCTTAGTACAAGTGCAACCAGCAGGCTTCTTCGAAGCAAAGATGGTGAGACTGTGTCTTATGTATTTTGGACACGTAGTCACAGGGACCAATCTCTAGAGAAGAACATTATGTTTAGGAAAATGGCAAGTCAACAACAAAAGAAAGAAGCTCTACTAGATGGATTGACACAGTGTCTGCAACAATGGGCTTAAATATAAGTAAGATCTTGTTCCTGGCACAAAGTTGGGAAATGTTTCATTCTGTTGTCCATAGGTTCAATATGAGTTGGGCCCATCTCAAAAGCACCTAACAACCAAAACAACAACAATACTTCATTACTGCAAGAATTGCAGTATTTTACATTAAACTTTAATAAAGAAAAACTTTTAAGACCAAGATACCGTAAGAGAATTTGAACATAGAAAAAAATAGGGTAGTAGTTGGTCTTTGATCTAATGCTGCCAATCATGTGAAATAATGAAAATTTCCATTAACATTAATTATATCTATATATTACTAAAGCCTTCCAAGGTGGTTTAAAAATATGTCATTAGTTCTTCCTTCTCATCATTAGCTTCATCAGTTTCCATTTGTCTCTAAGTATGTATTTTTATGTGTATCATCATATATAAGGGAGAGATAAGAACCACATTTATGTTAACTCAGAGAAATTAATATTAATAGGTTTTAACTGGTTGCTAAGTTTTTGCTGCATACTAAATTTAACTAGTTTAACAAGTTTAAGTAGATGCTAAGTTAGATGATTTAAAAAGTAAATAAAAAAGGTAAGGACTCCCTTAGCACTGGTAAACAAAGGGAAGAAGCTGAGTTTGTTAAAATGTTGCAGTTTGAAGGAGGAGCCTTAAAGAATTTCAGTTCAGATTTATAAGGAGCTCTGTCTCTGTCCTCCAGAAACAAATCTATGGGCCTTGAAGCCAGACTTCTTAGATGTTCCTCCTATACAGAGGTGGGGTTACTGTCTTGTCTTCTTCTGCTATAGACACTAACTAAGAGTACAATTCAGAAATGAAGCAGCATCATTTCTGACACTAAGTCTGAATTTATACCTTCCTCCAATTCTTTTAGAACACATGTGGGAGAATTTGTTTGCTATATAAAATATGTTTAGTCTGAGACTCCCATTCTGGAGAGGCCAGGTGTATTCACTGTAGTAGGTAATTTGGTTGAGCTCCCAGATGACATCCAGCATCTGTGCTAGCTATGGGAATGATCCATTCCGGTTGACAACTAAGTTATGGCATGGAATGGTAGCTTGACTGCAGCTTAAGCCAACATCTGACTGTAGTCAAACAGAAGACCTCAAATGAGGACTGCCTAAAATAGTATTTTCAGCTGCATCATATACTTATGAAAGGTGGATGTTGAATAAAGGAGACAGGAGAAGAATTAATGCTTTTGAATTAGTGATAGAGATGAATATGAATGTACCATGAACTCAAAAAGAACCAAAGATCTGTCTAGATGAAGTGCAACCAGAGTGCTCTTTGGAATCTAAGATGGCTAGACAGCTTTGTATATATTTTTGACATGTCAGGTGGGACTACATGGAGAAGGACATCATGTCTGGGAGAATGGCAGGTCAATGAAAAAAGGAAGATGATCAGTTAGATGGATTGACACAGTGTCTGAAAAAATGGACTTAAATATAAATAAGAATGTGTGCCTGGCACAGAATAGGGGAATGTTTTGTTCTGTTGTATATAAGGTCTCTGGGTCTCTGATTTTATTTGAAAGGACCTAAGAATAAAAACAACAGCCCATAGTGCAACTATTGTACAATTATATATGAATAAGAAAAAATATGAGCATTGAAATCCATCTGCACTAATAGAAAAAGGTCATAATTCAATGTTATAAGTAGCCTAGGTTCAAAAGTCTATTAATTGATGTTATATGTGTTTTTTTCCAATTAAATAAAAAAACCTTAGGGATATCATGTTTTTCATCAAAAATTTTATGTTTTCTTTTTGCTTTTATTATAAATGGGCAAAAACAATAAAAATATTTTAACACAAATTATTTTCCTTTTTACTTTCAGTTCTCTTACTTCTTCTGGACTTTTCAAACATGTGATTTCTTTTGCCTGGTAAGAGAATAAGCAAAATCCTGAACATTTGAAGACAAAGTTTTGCATTGGAACAAATCCAAATTTTGATTAAGTTCCAGACATTTCAAATTTAGCATCATTTAAACAACAAAAACCCAAACAACAATAACAAGAGAACAAAAATCCATATGGTCTAGAATGGAGCAATAAAACATATCCTTTTGGTTCTGTTTGCTTTACACATCCATTAGCTAAATTCTTACCACACAAGAAGCACAATGCCTTTTCATCCTTTTGTGCTATGCAATGAAAGCAAAACTGAAAGATACACAATTTTTACCCTGCATTCTTTCTTTGCCATTTTCTTCATTAAGCTCAGATGAATGTAAACAAAGACAGATGTCTACAGTCATAATGTCAAGTTATGTTTCCATTAATTCTTCTCAAAGTTAAATTATGCTGCACATTACAGTGTAGAGATGACGAAAATTACACATTCCTTAGATGTGCCCTGTAAAACCTCATGGGATAATTTTTTTTAAATAAATACTACCTTAAAAATATAATTAAATATAATTCATTTTGACTGGGTAGTTTTTTAAATAGGGGGTTAGACTTGACTTTTTTAGATTAATTTTTCCTCTACTTGCTGAACCTGCAAAATAACATACCAACATTTTAAGAGTCTAAGGACATCTGGGTAAAGACCATTCCCTAATTCAAGTTATTTTTGAAGTCATTTGTGATATATAGTGATTTCCCATCCCCACTTAAATCATAAAGACTTTCAGATCCATTAATAGGCCTTGTAGTGTTTAAAAAATCTCATGTTTTAAGAGTTAACCTCAGTTGTTGAACATGATACATTCTAATTTTATATTGTTGTTGCTATTATAGTTACTATTCTTTTTCAGGAAAAAAATAAGTTAAAGAGAGGGCTAACATTTGGGTGTTTATTATCCCATATCTTCTGAACTATGAGTCATACCTGAAACAAGTACACCCAAAAACAACAAATGGAAGGTTTTTGTTGTTCTTTGGTACTGTTGATTTGGGTCAGACTCAAAATGACCTCATGTACAAGAGATTGAAACACTTCCATATTCTGTGTCAGGCACAGGGTCTTTTTTATGTTTAAGCCCACTGTGGAAGCCATTGTATCAATCCATCCAGTTGAGGGTCTTCCTTTTTTTACCTTGACCTACTACTCTCTCAAACATGCTGTCCTTCTTCTGACAAAATGTACAAAATTCATAAAATGCATTCTACCCATCCTTAATTCCAAGGAACACTCTGGTTGAACTTCTTCTAGGACAGACCTAGTGATTCTTTGGGCAATCTATGGTATATTCAATATTTGTCACAAACACCACAATTCAAAACTATCAATTCTTTTCCATTCTCTCTTATTCAATGCCTAGCTTTCACAACCATATGATGCAACTGAAAACTCCATGAGCCAGGTGCACTTTTGTCTACATTGTGACAAATTTTAGATCAGTTGTGGAGTGCTGGTCTGTGCTCTCTGAAGCCCTGGGTTCAAGCCTCAGAACTGCAAAATTAGGAGAAGAATGTAACAATCCACTCCTGAAGCAATACCACAACATTCAGCCATTGAAAACACTATGCATAGCAGAGAGGCACTGATATAGTGCTTGGCAAGGCATAAGCACCAGAGATTGTTTCCTTCTGTGGTGCATAGGCTTGCTATGAGTTGGATCTGACTTGAGGGCATCTAACAACAACAAAGGGAAGGTATGAGGGGATAAATGATTGCCCTCTCCTTTCTACTCATTAGTCTTTTAACCTAACACTGTCTTCAATAATAAAGTATATTAATTTAATAAACTCACAAAATTTAAATGCATAAAGCAAGGAGCATGTATACTTAGTTTTTCTACAAGATATATATTGTATGAGAAAATAAAATAAAATAAAATACTTGCCTCTTCAAATATATAATTTAAAAAAACAAGAAAATCACTACTTGGTCAGACAAAATATATTTTTATTAGCACCACAGTTGTTAATTTAATGTGTTCATAACTTTTCTTTATATTATAGAAACTAACATTGGAAAACGACATTTCTTTAATTACTTAGTAATGTTTAGGTAAAATGAATTCCATTTCCTTCAGTAATAGTCAATGAAGAAGATTAAACTTTTGTGCTAATATCAGGTAAAGTCTTCAATTCAAAGAGATCTCATATTCAGAAGAAATATATTGAAGGCTTCAGAAAAAGATTTATTATCAACAAAAAGTCATTAACTAAGTTTTTGAAGTATAATTCATTGTGTTTATAGCAAAATCATTATTTGAATATTGAATGTGTTTCTCTTTTTCACGAGCATTTAGACTCATTTTCCTCTTCTGTATGTTTTCCCAACACTAAAAATAAAACCCAGAGAACCAGCCAATCACAAGTACTATTATTGTTGAGATTATTTATAGGACAATAACTCAAAGTCCCTTGGATATAACTAATTTCTCTGAGATACTGAGATTTGACCAGTAAAGGGCTACTGGCTGTTTATTGCCCTGGGCCAATCTCTAACAGGATTTTGAAAATAACTTCCCATATTTTATCATGAGGACATACTGAAAGGGACATTATTGACGCCATAGCTGGTTTCAGCGTTGTTGTTGTTGTTGTTGTTAGGTGCCATAGAGTCAGTATCTGACTCATAGCAACCCTCTGTACAACAGGGGAAACACTATTTTCAGTGCTTTTCTGCTGTTCATATGGTTTTCAATGGCAGATTGATTTTTGGGAGGGGGTTGCCAGGTCCTTCTCCCAAGCCTACAGCTTCTGGTGTTCCCAGGTGGTCTCCCATGCAGGTACTAACCAGGCCCGACCCTGCTTAGCTTCCGAGATCCAAAGGGATCTGATGCCACAGGGCTATGGCTGCAGGCCGGTCTCAGCATATACTTATCATTATACTAAGTGCTCTCTGAAGTGAAGAATAGATAATTAAGTGGATTGTCCTGGGTAAGTATTTAACTAAAAGATTATTGAAATGTTATTTTCCTTAAATGAAAATATTTTAAGTAATGTTGGAAGCTCCTTAAGAATGTTTAGAGCAGACGACATTGAGTGAAGGAGTAGACAGAAATAAAAATATTAATTTATTTAGTTTTTTCAAGTAATAGTTTTCTTTTTTGCTGAAGCAAGCCATGAGTACATCATTACTTGGTAATTTTCTCTTCCAAAGAAAACAGGCCCTATTTTTCACATAACAGTATATTGGATTGATTATGTTGTGAACATATTGATGAACATTGGAGATAATATAGACCACTAAAGAATAATAAAAATATACCTTGCATTCAAAGAACTAATACAAATCCAAGTACATATTTCTTTTATACATGAAATAGTCTTAACTCAGAAGTCTTTGAGGAAATAATGAGAAGAAAATAGGAATCTACTGTTACAGATGGGTACAGATGTTGTGCCTATAAGAAGCAGAGCCATCTGTGTGTACTGCAGGTTCGATGCCCTGTGACAACTTCTTGTTGAATGCCACACAGATAAATCTGGAGCAAATTGAATAAGTGTGTGTTCATTTTCAAGTACATTTCTCCTTCATTTTGTTCTCAGAAAATATTTTTGTTGTTGAATTTCATGTCCCCAGTAATTTTATTACACATGTAGGCAATATATTTGATCACTTTGACAAATCAACTCCAACTTAGAAATCAAGTCATATTCCTTGTGGTGTGTGTTCTCAACAATCCCTAACCAAGGACATTCAAATGTGAATGCATTCATCTGTAAAACCCAATGAGTACAATGATATAACTTTTAATTTATATGGTACAAATATCTTTATAATTCTTTTTATTTCACAAATAATCAGTGTAGTAAAGGAGTCTTAACACCTAAGGAAGTCTCCTGGCTGATACTGGCAAGTATATCTGCCTCCTACCTCAAGGATCTTGTTGACAACAATGTTGAGTTTTTAGGATTGGAAAAAATAAAAAACTGCTTGCTCATTTCACCTAAAAGCAGATTTCCCTGTGCTTAAAACTTAACATAATTCCAAACAAAAACAAGGTCCTTACACAAGCAGAATAAATGATGGTTGATAGTTGAAGACCATTTCCAATATGACTTTTTTCTAATCTAATATGCTGTTGTATACATGATATTTTGCAATACTCTATCCTCCTTTGGCAAACAAAGCTACTCTTTTTATAATTTCCTTCACATACTAGTCCACAATTTGTCTTTGCAGATGAGATTTTTCTCAGGCATATTGTACATTTGCAAAATTCTCTTGTCTTCAAATACTTCTTGCATATAAATTAATGACAGAATAGATCCCTGCCACAATCATTTTCTCAGAAGTTAATATTTTATTTCATATTTATTTCTCCTTGTGTGTTGTACTTTAAAACGCAGTTGCAGAAAACTTAATCCATGGTAGGTAGTTTGAGTGAAATTTCTTAGTTGTTGGGTAGATGAAAATATCCTTCATCCTTCAGTGTCTATCAACTGATAAACCTTTTGCATTTTAAGTGTTTGCATATATATATATATATATATATATATATATATTCTTTTATATCAATTACAGTAATTTTGATCATTAAATTTTACTTTTAGCCTGTTAAAGTACTTATACCCCCATATGTCTGTCAGCTTGTTCTTCTGAGGTGCCTGTGCATTGCTGTGATGCTGAAAACTATGCCACTGGTGTCTCAGATAACTCCATGGCCACCCATGGTGGACAAATTTCAGCTGTGCTTTCTGACTAAGACAGAATAGGGAGAAGGACCTAGTAGTCTACACATTAAACAATTAGTCATTGAATACCCTATGAATAGCAGAGAAGCCCTGTCAAAAATAGTGCCAGAAAATGAGCCCCTCAGATTGGAAGACATTATAGAAAGAACTAGGGAAGAATTGTGTCCACAAAGTAGATTTGACTTTAATGATTGAAATGGAGTAAAGCCCCTGAGACCTCCAGTTGCTGATGTGGCATGACTGAAAATGGAAATTGTCACAGTGGCTGCAAGAATGAGCTCAAACAAAAAAATATCCTGTGTATGCCAGAGTGTTGGGTAGTGTTTTGTTCTGTTGTATATAGGGTCTTTATGAGTAAGACCTGACTTGACAGCACCTAACAATAACAAGAAATACTTATTAAAGTGAATGCTAGTTTGATCAGACTATATTTCATGTTTCAAAATTCTAATTTCACAGTTTTATTTCTGAAACTGTGTTCACATAGAATACAGTTCTGAAACTATGTTCACATAGAAAGGACTTTCTTATATGGTCATACATATGCATTTCCTAAATTTAGTATGATTATGAGTTAGTTTCTTTTGTGTTACAAAAACACAGCAATATGTGAATTCTTTTAATTAGTGGAGGTTTATTCAAAGAGTTAGAGGTAGATAATTCATTAAGTTATAAGATAGCCTATAGGAAAACATCCTTATAATCTCAGTCTTATAGTTAAATTGCTTAAATCTCCACCATAATTCATTCAAAAATTGAAAGTTCTGTTTGATTTCCTTACAATTTCCCTAATTATAATTTCTTACGAATCTTTTAAATGGAAGTATTTACTGTAAAATTAGACAGGCTTGAGTCATGGGAGTTATTCCTACAAACTTCTTCCTCTAAACGACTCTTAATTTTCATGTTAACATCCTGTCAATTTCCCCAGCAAACTCAATCACAAGTCCATGACTATAGTATACTCTGTCATGGAACAATCTATCATATAAAGAATGGAGAAAATTATCTTAACTGAAAGAACAAAAGCCCAACAAGAGAAATGCCACATCTTCTCACTCATATGTGGGAGCCGAATCAAACTTATAAGAAGGAAGAAATCCTATACATAAATTGGAAAATAACCAAAATCTCATGTAAACTTAGTGTATAAGGGACAATTTAAGGGGTGAAAAGAAGGAGGGAGGAATCTAGCAAAAGGAAGCAATGATGGGAAAATACCGGAGGGGGAGGAGGGCCAACTAGGAGAAAGGAAGGAGAGAGAGGTCAACCTCACAGTGAACAGCCCAACTTTAATAGTTCAGGAAATAATAATAATAATAATAATAATAATAATAATAATACCAATAATACCAGAGGATGGCAATAATGTAAATGGACTAGATTACTCATATTATAGTGCTGAGAATGTAAAAAGATAGATCACTATAGAAAAAAGTTTGTACTTAAAATGGGGTACATGTATATGGATAAATATGCCCACAAAAAGACATACAAGTAGAAAGGAGGCTATTGGTGGGGGAGTGGCGGTGGGAGAGGAGGGGCACAAGAGGGTAAGGGGAAGTTATGAAATGCATATATGGAAATGTCACAATGAAATACATGTCAGAATGATACCTATTAAGTTGTACATTAAAAAATTCCAAAAAAACCCTGACATATAAACATAGCTGACAAAAAGAAAAAAAAAATGCACCAAAAGAAAGAATGGAATCTCAAGGACATTAAACAATAGACCTGTTAGGTAAGCCCTTTACATAGGTATTATTAAGTGGTAAAATTCATTAAGGAAGCATTAAAAGTAGGCAAAGAATTAGAAACTATTGAAAAATCATACTTGCAAAAAAAGTCCAAGAGAACTGATAGGAATGAAAATATGGTTTTTGGAGTTAAAATAGAGTATAAATGATTTCAACAGAAAATTATAGCTGATGAATTCAGAAGCTAGCAGAAATCCAACACACTTAACTGAAGAGAGAGAATATATTTTTATTCCAATGTATTTATCTCTAACTCTCAGTTCATTTGTTAGAGCTGTTAATACCATATTTATACACATGATCCTGGCCTGAAACACCCTGGTTTTCAATACTGCTCAGGGGACACACTTGGCCTGACATTCCATAAAGCTACTAATGTAGGTAATAGAAAGTAAACAATTTAGAGGAATATGTACCCTCAAAAATATCTTCCCTACCACCAAGCCATATATATTCTGCTTACATGAAGACCAAATCAAATTGTTTTTGCATTTTATTTTTAATTTGTAATTTTGGTCATCATTTTCATTGATTTAAAGTTGAAACAATTTTGAAAATTATTTTAATAATGTATGAAAATATAAAGTATCTCAAAATTTACCATATTGCTACATAACATACCAAATATTTGTTGGTATTTCTTTCAATATTATAATGACTTCATATTTCCATTGTATCTAATATGTATTTCCTTAAAACCTGTTGAAACTCTTAAGACACAAAGAATTTATTAGTGTGTTGTACACTTCCAAAAATGGTAAAATTTACATTTTTTCATAGATGCTGGAAAATGGTAAAACTGAAATTTATTTGGAAGTTATTTTGTCGATAGGTCAAATGAAACAAAAATGTATTATTTAAAAATTATATGCTTCTCAGGATTTAATGAATGATAATTTTATAATAATTTTATTTTCTTTCATAGACACATGTGCACAAACAGAATTAAGAAGCGAGAACTTTAGTGGTACCTTAGCACTTGACAACAAACTGGTCTGGAAAGCTGGTCGGAGGGCCAATCAGTTAGAGTTCCAAGTACTGTTTGTGTCTATTACTTTTGGTGCTAGAAAGTTTCTTAGATACTATGATGACTCTTTGTATACATTTTTAAAAAAAGATTATTAATACACCACCAGAACAGGGCTTTACTGTTTCAAATCAACCTGCAAATTTAGGTTTTTCCCTTTGTTTTACCTGGAAGCTTCACGAGTAAATGTGGCATCTCATACAGATTTTAGCATCGTGGTCAAATACCAAGCATGTGGTTGACCACTGAACCAGAGTTCAGCAAAAATATTGGTTGAAGATTAAAATTTTCAAGCACAGAACAGTAAAGGTACTGAGGTGCTGCTGTGTTTTGTACATTTCTGACACTCTTAGACCAGCAAAAATGTTAGTATTGTCCTTTAATTGCTACCCAAGTTTCTGAAATAGGAAAGCTTTATATTTTCATTGTTAGCGATAAGTAAAATTTAAACAAAATATTTCTAATTTTTGCTGTAGTTTAAATTTACAAATCATTGCCAATTGTATGCTTCTGAAAAAACTATATTCCTTTGCTACTATGCTTCATTTTTATGATGTGGATTTTCCTTTGAATTCTTGATTAGCAATCCACACTTTTGTATAGCTTGGGAAATTGCCTTAAATCTATGTTCACTTTGGATAGGACTTTGAGAATCTGTTCATTCTTTCCCTATGAAATTATGGTGCCAATTTTTTTTTTCCCTTTTCTCATACTGACATCTGACTGGACCTCAGTTGGAGTTTTTTCCTGGATTCAAAGAAACATCCTTCCCTCTTGTTGTTTATTCTCAAGATTTAAACACATTTCCACGTCTGATTCCTTCAACTAGATCCCTTTAAGTAGTTTTACACCTGGAAATTGAAAGTATACTTTGCAGTAAACATCTTTGGACACAATATAGTGGGTTACTGACCTTTCTGTGAAGCTGGCTCTGTTAAAGAAAAAAAAAAAAAAGAAAGAAAAAAAAAAAAGAAAGAAAAGAAAAAACTGAATCTGTTAGACTTGGAACTTCTTTGTAGCCATGTATCCTGTCTGCATTAGAACCAATGAAGATGTTCAATAACTGAAGTATATAGCCAGCATACCTAGAAAGGGTCGAAATTAGGCAGAGGTTGGAATGTGAGAGTGGGTTTAGTAGGTAAGACCAGAAAACCCCCCACCTGATTATGTCCTCTTAGAATCTCCCAGGAGTAATATATTCACTAAGGTAGAAAGGAAGCTACTGATAAGAGGACATCAACACTTTTGAACATGTCTATGGTGGTCATTCTCTGCATGGTGGGCTTTTTTAGTGAGATAATTTTGCCATTGATTACCTCACAGTAAGTAGATAGGATAGAAGTAGAGAGTGGCAGAAGTCAGGTGGCAGAACTTAAACTTCAGAGGAAAAGAGGACAAAATTACTACAAAGAACAGCAATATCTGACTAGCAACCACAATTATTTTCAAGTCTCTGTGATGGTAACTAAATAGACCATGGTTTAACTTTAAAAGAGATAGACAGCCAACTTTATGGCAGCATAATTTGTATAATCAAAAGCTCAGGATCTAGTGAATATAAATTACCATTAACACATGCACACATACATACAAAATAAAAAGATACTTTTAAAGGTGATAAAATGTTTATTATATTGACAGTAGCTCCAGTATATATGTATGTCCAAATTCACCAAATTTTATACATCAGTTACATATAGTTTTTGTATACACATTATATCTCAATAAAGCTGAAAAAAATAAAGAAAAAAACACCTTTCAATTCCTAACTTACAAACCCATAGACCATTGTTTGGAGCACAAATCAAGTCACCAAGTTAAGGTAGAACACTGGGAAACCAAATTATATGCCTACATTTTCTAGCATATATATGCACAGTGAAAGAAAAATAACAAAGCTTTCAAACAAATATTTTGAAGATGATCTTTGTTGATATTGACACCAGGAACAAGAAAGACCATCATAGTTCATGGAAAAGTGTGGTAATTAATGTCCTTGTTGTTAGGTACCGTGGAGTCCTGTCCAATTCAAAGCAACCCTCCTAGGGTTTTCAATGGCTGATTGTTTCGGGATTGCCTTAGGAGTGGATTGCCATGCCCTTCTCCCATTCTTGTGGTGCTGGGAATCAAACCTGGGATCTCAGAGAATGCAGAGCAGTGTTCTACCCACTGAGCTAAATCCCAGCCCTTTGGAAGTTAATAGAAACCTGAGATAAGGATTTTTAGCTGATTTCTTGTTACATTTGGAACAGGTGGGTCACCAATTCCAGTGTTGTTTCTTCTGGGCCAAAATTTAAGGGAAGGCATGGCTAAATGGCTGGAGAAAATCTAAGGAAAAGGGGCTGGGGAAGGCTTTAGCTGCTTGCTGCAGAAGGATCCAGCTCTTGGAAGCTCTCTAAGCCTAACAGCCCCCTTCCATTATCTCTCTGCCTACTTGCAGTCTCTGTCTATATACAGATTATGTGCAGCTGGCAGAACATGCTGACACCTTTCCCTGCCAAGAAGACCTTGATTGATTTTTAAAGTTACCTTGACCCTAGACTTCCCCTGACTCAAAGAATGCTTAATGCCAAGAACCTAATAGAAACAAACTTGAGAGGGTGGCTCAGGGCTGCAGTGTCCATGGGAGACCCTGAGACAACTCACTTTCTCTGATATTAACTCTTGGATGCAGAGTAATCTTTCTTTCTTCTTTTTCTTCTTCATTCCTTGACACCAATGGCTGCTGAACAGTCATGACAATTTAATGCATTGGAATCATGTATTAGCCAAATGTAATTCCTTAAAGATCTCTAAATCTGTAGAATATGACATGTTAGAGAAGTACCACATAACACCTTAAGGAAATTCTCAATAAACCGGGCATGATTGCATGTGTCTATCTTCCCAGTGACTCATGAAGATGAGACAGGAGGATTGCAAGTTTGAGATAAGGGGCAGACTGTGTAATTCAGCAAGATCCTGTCTCAAAATAAAAAAATAAAAATAGAGCTTGCGGTATAGTTCTGTAGTGAGCACTTGCAAAATACATGAGAGGCCCTAGTTTCGATCCCTAAGTAACTCAAGGGAAAAAAAAAAGAATGAAAGAAAAAAAGAAAGAAGGAAAGAAAGAAAGAAAAAAGAAAAGAAAAAAGACAAGATGAGAAAGAAAAGAAAAGAAAAAGAAAAGGAAGTAAACTGCTCACAGTGAATTAAAGTGATTAGTGACACTAATGGAGGTCAAGGTTTCTAGTACAATTACACACAACCAGTCTCTTATTTAATTACTTGTAGGGCCTCTGCACAAACCAGGAACATTATGTTGAACAACTCTAAACTTAAATAAGGGTTAAATCCAATTGCAGCTGCTAGTCTAAATGTGGCACTTTTACTGGAACAAAAGTACATAAAATTGAATAATGACTACTTCTTGATGGCCATCAGTAGAGATAATCTAAAGCAATTAATGCTTACCTTGCAAAAGTGCACTACAAATTAATTTTCTTGCCTCAAAGCAATACACATTTTCATCTTATCTTAACAATTTGGTCTGCCAGGACTTGATCATTTGGCATTTCACTGGATATTAAATTGGTATTATATATTGATCAAACCATGTTAATTGGATCCAAGGTGCATGGAATTTCAACTATCTTAAGAGACTTACAGAGAAAATACGTGGCAGAAGTTAGCAGACAAATTTAGCAGAGATTAAATTCATTCTCAGTGGTTAAATCTTTAGTGTCCACTAGTCTATATTGTGTGGGGTTATTCTTTCTATGATAAAGGACTTACTGCTTATATTCATGTCAGAAGTATGGTGTTTAGTGGAGATCTGTGGATTTGAGAGACAGAAGAAATCACAGGTAAGCATGTAACTAAGATCCATGTATGGGGTACTTCTGAAAGTGTTTTTTTAAAATGGTACTCACAAGCTCTGTTGAAAACTAAAGCTCTGGTGAGGAAATAAACCTGCCACTTAGTCCATAGGACTCAGAATATTGAAAGACACATAGTGGATAAGGACACAGCACAAATTCATTGAAAAGACAAGTGTACATTGACTACTAAGGGGTGATAAATAGCTTGCCTAGTTTGATAAACATCCAGTAAAGAAAAACACTGGAAGATCTGATCAAAGAAGTCAAAGGAAGATTCAATGAGATCAACCTGAGAGGTATAAAGTAGGTTTATTCTACTAGGTGCTATGACTAATTCAAATTGTCAGGAACATTAATGCAACTTTTATATGAGGGCTAGGAGAACCATGTCTAAAACTCAGGGAACATAGCCATTTCAACCTTTCTTGTTACAAATATGCAAAGACAGAAAAGATGATTTCTAATACTAATTTCAGCATCCATACCCTCTGAGTTTACACACATAAAGTCCTGGGATTATTCTACCACCAGGGTTTACAGTAGAGGGGATGAATTTGACTAATGACAAATAAGAATTTAAAAGGTGCCAGCAAATAAACTGTTTACCCCTTCTCTCCCTCTTCCATAGTGACTGATGTAAAAAAGCATTTGTGCTAATCAATATCCATCATGGCTGAGGAATTTGCTATATGTGTCAAGGAGCTATGAGGAGGCCTCCTGCAGCACCTCACATTTTCCCTTACTCTTGTTTCCCTCAACTATCTGCCCAAATAAAATGTTAGTTCATAAGGTTTAACCTCGGTTTTGTCGTGAAGAAAACTAGATTAATGGACTACTTTGCTGAATTATGATTTTGATGAATTACTACACACCTAGGAATTTTTACTGTTACTTTATTATAAGTAGCCTCCAAATAGAGAATCTAGTTATTTATTTATATGTCTAAAGATTGTATGCTGTGCTAGAAATTCTACATATTATTACTTTAGTAACCAAGTGAGTCATTTGTTCTTCTATAACTCACTTGCCTTTATTGGGCTTTACTATTAGCCCAGATCAAAACTGTTAAAATTCATCATTAAATATTAATATTTTCATCTTATAATTTAATGTTTTATTTCATTTTTAATTAGTATCACTTTGGTACTTTATTAGATATATGGAGTTCCTAATAAGTACTTCAAACCTTTAATATATTTTCTTTAAGAAATCCTGAGAAAACAAAGGTCTTACTCTGCAGGCTGCAAAGCTGCAGAGTTAAATCCTAAGTCTGGTGCAGCAGATGTGAAACAAAAATGTCTTGAGATACAAGATGTTGACATTTGCCTAGATGTTGATGAAGATGAATACCTAGATATCCAGCCCATTCTTCCCTGTCTGGAAAAACAAGTTTTCTTTCAATAAAGACTTTTGCATGATTTTTCCATAGTTAGACAATATGTGAGAACATACTGATTACTTTAATAACCAGCCTCTCTGGGATCAGAGAGTTTCAGAAAATTTGATTCCAATGTCATCCAGAGAAATAGTTTTAAATTTTCATCACAAAGACAAAGCATCTACTCAGAATGAACTGTCATGTGTTTCTAATTTACACTGGTTGATTTGGGAGAGGAATAGTAGAGATGGATTCAAAAAGGTTTATATGAAAAAGCATAATACAGGGTTACGTAGAGTTGAATCTATTGAATTCAGTATTGGCAATTTAAGGTGTTGGTATGAGTTCTTGAATCAAACACTTTGCTTCATTGGTTAGTTGAAGTCTGTATTCAGTAATGTCCTGTGGTCAAGGAAGTTGAGGGGCTAAAACCACCCCTCAAAAGTGAAGAATATGTGTGAAGTGTTAGAGAAGTGAGGCATTGAAATGCTTCTATTACGTCCTGCCTGTTCAGTCACTCTAACCATATGCCTTAAGATGATGTAGAGCAACAGTCCCTAAACTTTTTGGCACTAGAGACTAATTTCATGGAAGGTAAATTTTCCACAGACCACTGATCTCACAGGACGCAGAGGTCACCTCCTGCTGTCTGGACCTGTACTAGTCAGTGACCATGGTTTTAGGGATCCCTAGGGTAGACGACATCAGATTTCAAGTAAATACCAAAATACAAAAAATTGTTGAACCATGAACAAAATACCATAAGGCAAAATAAATAGAGCATAGCTTATTCATCTATACCTGTGTTCTAATGGTTCACTTGGTTTTCTTTCCCCCTTTTCTTAGCAGTTTTGCAAATCTCATATCAATTAATATTTGGCAACTCATACTTTCTTCTCTTTTCAGTTGTTCCATCTGTATAATGTGAATGGTTGTGAAGGTAGTTGATATTAAGATATCTAGAGAGTGCCAAAAAAGGTATACACATCTTGGTAATAACATTTTTCCATTTTGCTGCTTTAAGAAGGTGTCATGTACTTGTTGCCCGTGTTCTGGACCCAGCTTCTGAGCAAATACCATTCTATACATGACTACCATAATCCAAATCAACTTTGAACAGTAATATATAATAGCATCTCATAAAATGTGTATATTTGTTTTGGCAACCCTGCTGTGTGTGAGTGTGTGTGAGTGTGTGTGTGTGTGTGTGTGTGTGTGTGTCTGTGTATGATATTATGAGATCATCCTATAGTAATACATTAAGTTCTGGGGATTTTGCTTTTCTTTTATGGAATATGAATTTCCCAATTTGAGCAAAGAGCAAAAAAGAAATCTAAATGTAAAACCACAGCTGTGAGTTGTCCTTTTGCACTATTGCACAATTCCACATCCATTTGTTACCTTCTTTATGCCTCAAGAGGCTTTTCTCTATGGGCTGCATCACTTAAAGTTCCCTTTGGGTTCAATGAGTTAGGTTTTATAAGTTGACCTAGTGGGAGGCCAGAGAGTGACCAGGGGGCAGGAGGAGGAACAGTTCTCCATCCTCTGTGCTGGGGACTCAGGTACACTTGCTTTGCATTACCCCTTGAGATGCCTTCTTCCATGGTTCTAATGCTACCTGGGCTTCAGTAGCATGATTTCCTTCTGTTAACTTGTTGTTGCCTAAAATATCAAGCTAATCAAAGCACCTTAGTGCCTTTGTGCCTCAGTATCCCTTGTTGTTTCCCTTAGCTGTGCCATGTATCTTTCCTGACTTCAGTTGAGTGTTTCATTGGGTGAAGATTCTTGAAAAATCTGAGTTGGAACCTATTTTCTGGTAGATTCTGGGGATTCTGTATCTAACATTTTCAATAAGGTGTTTTTGGAATCATATGTAAGGAAGAGAGGCTGACAAGAATACAGACATTGCATGTTGTACCTTTTGCAACCTTAACCCTGGCCATTCAAGGTGTTCTCACTCTTTGAGTTCTTCAAAAGAATCTATATAAATCCAAAGCTTCTCCTTGTAATTCCTGTTTCCTTTGAACTTGCTAAAGTTTAAATCTCTGCAGCGGTGCCAAGCAGGGGAGCTCCAGGCAGACCTCTGCTGTGTTAATAAAAAGAGCAGAAAAGAGAGGATAAAATAATGAAGTAAAAGGTCCTGAGATGTGAGTCTATTGTGTGAGTCTGGGATGTTTTTCAGGGTAAAAGTAAGTATTGAATAGTAGTCACTGAAAGCTGAGATTTTTCATAAATATATTACATTTTAAAATTTATTTTAACTATTATTTGCTTGTAATATTTATGGAAAAGTTAGATTGGAATGCATATTTCATTTTTTGAGAAGATAGATCTCAAATTTAATGAAGAGAACATGGTGCTTTAAATTTGCACAATGTCAAAAATAAAATAAAAATGTTCTCATCTCCGTAGGTACGGAAATCACAGAAACTGTAGGAGAATTGTATCATTATATAAAGTAATAGACATCCCGGTCTTATTATTTTTAATGCTTTGATCTATGCAGCCAAATAGGTTAATAAAATGAAGAACTCTGGGTGGATCTCTCTTCCAGTGAAAAGTCTAAAAACAGAGTACAGTCGGACAATTTTGGGCCATTATAAGATTAAAGAGCTGTCTGCAGCTAAAGGCAAGTTTTATCCACATAATGATCCATAAGATTTGCAATAGAAGGCTTGGATTTCCATGTTACTGACATTTTTTTGTAAGAAAGGATTATGATTACAATATCCTGGTTGGATACTGTTGGGAAAGTGAATTTTCTGATAATTTTGTTCTCAGAAGAAAAGTTAGTGATCTTCCATTGCAACACACAAATGTTAAAAACAAAACCATTTATTTAAACTGCCGACAAATGTATAAAACCTCATTTTGTGATCTTATGTGTTATATGCTGCTAAACCACAATGCCAGAAAAGATCTATTTAAACCAGTGAAGAAGAATATGGAATTAATCATTCAATATAACATATATCATCAAATTTTCATTTCAATTTCTGTTTGTTTTTCATATTTTATACATTTTCAACCACCCCAATTAGTCCTAAAAGAAAAAAAGAATGAGAGAGAGAGAGAGAGAGAGAGAGAGGAAGAGAGAAAAGGAAAGAGAAAGAAAGAAAATAAGACACATCATGAAGAAAAATGGGGGAAGAGCAGAAAAGATGTCTGATTGATAATTCATCATCATATTTCAAGCATCTTGGACATTTCTGGTTTTCCCAATATTGGTAAACTACTTTCATAATTTTCATTTTTTCAAAAGCTCTTCCTTCTGCTTCCTTCCTTTTCCTGACTGTTAGATGAGTAGATCCTTATTAATACTAAGTTTTCAGTTTAAGAAAGTATTTACTGGCCACCCTTTCTATTTGTACAATATTATTTCACTTTAAAAGTTGATCTATCATTCATAAATCTTGTTTATATGTTTTCTCTCTCCCTTGAGTGATCAGTAAGAGCATTACACTTACTATCATATTTACTACTATATATTCATCCTAAAAGGATATCTAGCATAGAATATTCCTTCAATGAATATTTTGTGAAAAATATCCTTCACACAGATGAAAGTTCTTTTAACAAGTACACATATCTCTGAAGAAAATATGGTGCCTTGCCAATAGAGGAAATTAGAAGCGACAAAGAAATTCATGGAGTTTTTAGCCATCTGGTTAACTGTGAGGTGATCGGTAGCACATTAAAACTCTGAGGATTATTAATAATTCTGTTAAGATACACAGGTTTTACACCTTCTTTGTAGTCAGTCATACATTGTCTATGCTAAAGGAGCTGAAGAATTGTTATTTTAAAGTTAGGAATTCCAGGAAGTAGAGAGGAAGCCCCAGACTAATATTTATTCTTTTCTTCCATAATTAATATGTGTCTGTTATTGGGTTGCCTGCAGCTGTTTCCCTGTGGCATCCGATCCCGTCAGATCGGGCCTGGTTAGTACCTGGATGGGAGACTGCCTGGGAACACCAGAAGCTGTAGGCTTGGGAGAAGGACCTGGCAAACCCCTCCCAAAAATCAATCTGCCATTGAAAACCCTATGCACAGCAGAGAAGCACTGACAATAGTGTTTCCCCTGTTGTACAGAGGGTCGCTATGAGTCGGATACCGACTTGACGGCACCTAACAACAACAACAATTATTGGGTTACGCCTGCAGCCTTAGCATTGTGGCGTCTGATCCCATCAGATCTCAGAAGCTAAGCAGGGTCAGACATGGTGAGTACTTGGATGGGAGACCAATTGCCTGGGAACACAAGGTGCTGTAGGCGTGGGAGAAGGACCATGCTACCCACTCCCAAAAAACAATCAGCCATTGAAAACCCTATGAATAGCAGAGAAATATGACAATACTGTTTTACCTGTTGTACAAAGGCTAGCTGTGAGTCGGACACTGATTCATCAGGTCATCAGCACCTAACAGCAGCAACAATTATTAGGTCATGAGGAGTCTGTGGCAATCCACTCTCAAAGCAACTCCAAAACAATCAGCCTTTGAAAATCCTATGACAGTGCTATGACTTGTGCCCTACTCCATGGTACCTAACAACAACAACAACAATTATTGGGTTGCCATGTAAATTGATATGTAGGATTGTTGTGATTTAAGTGGTTTAAAACTGGGACCCGGAGAAGTTTAAGGAAAGGCTGAGACACTTTTGTTGGAAAGAACACTAATGAGGCCTTAATTTTTAAGTGTACAATACAGTATTGTTAATTATAGACAGGTTTCATATCAAAGATCTCTAGAACTGTATCTTGCACAGATGAAAACTTCTGCCTGTTGAATAACCACTCCTTACATTTCTCTGCCCCCAGGATTTCAGAAACGTAGTTGCACTCCTATGTTCATTCCAGCCGTCATTTACAGCCAAGATGTGGAAAAAATATAAATGTCCATCAACAGCAGAATGGATAAAATAAATGAGTCATAGGCATAGAATGGAATAACTGTCAGCTTTTTAAAAAGAAAATCTTGCTTCTAAAGACTGAATGCTTTTGCCACACTCAAGTTTATTCAACGAAACTAATCACCAATGTGATGATTTTTGGAGTTTGAGCCTTTGGAAGGTAATTAGGTTACAAGGGAGGATACTTCATAACTGACAGTATAAACCTTGCTAATTATTTTCTCCATTTCTCCATATGAGAATACAGCAAGAAGAATAACAAAAACATGATCCCTATCAGGAATTGAACCAGTGAGTACTTTGATCTTGTGCTTCCATATCCTAAGAAATGTGAGGTGTAAACATTGTTTAAGTCATTCAGGCTGTGGTATCTTGTTATAACAGTCTGACCAAAACATCTGCCATTTGTTACAATGTAGGTTAACCTGCATTGTGCTAATTGATATAAAACAGTAATAGAAGGAAAGATATAATATGATTCAATTTATATGAGTCATCTAGAATAAATAAGAGAAAATAACTTTACTCCTGATGATTAATCTGCATTAAATAATTTTGAAATCATATGGAAAATGCATAAATTGACTGAATTTACAGAAATATAGTCTGGTAATAATTGCCAATTAGGAAGATTGGGGAAAAATTCAAATTTGTGAATTCATACAAAATGTTTTAACTCAGTTCTATCAAAAATAAACAAAAATAAAACTGAGGTTTATGTTTTTTTGTTGATGTTATGTACTGTAGAGGTGAATCAATTTTCTTCACTGTATAATTATATTGATTTCCTAGATCAGGAGGTTAGACATCTCCTCACATCATTACTGTTCTTGATTGTTGTTGTTGTTAGGTTCCATAGAGTCCAGTCTGACTTCTAGTGACCCTCATAGACTTTTCAATGACTGCTTCAGGATTGCTTTGGGAGCGGATTGCCATATCCTCCTCCCATTTTCATGGTGCTAGGGATCGAACCTGTCCTCTAGTGCATTTCATTTGTCTCAAATAAAGACTTTTCCCTGTGAAACTAGCACAAAGTGTGCTGGTAGGTGAACCATTCATTCATTATTATTTTCAGATATTCTTTTAGATGCTTTTGAACAGAAACTTAAAGTCTCTGTATATTAATTTGTCTGCAGCCATAGTATCCTGAAATCTGATCCTGCCTGATCTCAGAAGCTAAGCAGGTTTGGCCTGGTTAGTCCTTGGGTGGGAGTCTACCTGGGAATACCAGGTGCTGTAGGCTAGGGAGAAGGACCTGGCAATCTACTCTCAAAAAGACTCTCCATTGAAAACCCTATGAATAGCAGAGAGGCACTGACAATAGAGCTAGGCATGGAACAGTGTCAGAGAGTGTTTCATTCTGTTATGAATAGGGTCACTATGAGTTGCACCTGACTTGATGGCACCTAACAACAGCAACAACAAAAAATATATTAATTTAAAATAATATCCAAATGATATTATTTCATGTAACACATTAAATGATTTAAATGAATGTTTTTGAGAGGATATATATGTTCACTCAAGCAAGATATTATTGTTAGTACTTCTTATTTCAGTGAAACAAATAAACAAACCAATTGTCCAAGGTTTCCTTACTACAGACTTTACTTGAGGAGAAAGAAGCAGATTTATTTTTTGCAACAGATGTTTTGTTTTAATTCTAGGGCTGTAAGTCTATCTTTAGATTCTGACACAATGACACAGGAAACAATTATATGGAAATTGTTAAGACTGTGAGAAAGCAACATAAAATAGGGGCAGGTTGGCTTAAGTCAAATGTTCCAAGAGGATTGAATGACTGAGATGATGATGTTTCTGAATTAGTAAAAATAATTTTATTTACCTGACTTGAAGTAGCTGCTCTGCCTAAACCAGCCTTGATTTCTAATTTTTTCCTCTGCTTTCTATCTTCAGGTTCCTAGAAGTCTTTCACGGGTTCTACTCCTGATCTCACTGCAGTCCCTGGTCATTTTCTTTAGCCTGATAGCAGCTCATTTTGGATTTCAAACACTTGTAAGAGTATTCTCCTATTTGGAATATAGAATGGTAAAATAGTTTGGGAATAACTACTAATAAGGCTGCTTTGAATTATACCAAATTTAAATTTAACACATTTTGAGACTTCACTAGAAGTCATTTACCTATTTTCTGTAAAGGGTAAAAGAGTCATAATGATAGCTTTACTTCACCTGAATAAATTCTAATATTGAAAGAGACAGTAAAATTCACAAAATGGCAACAAATTCCAACCTATTGAATGATTCCTCTGATTATTTATGGGTATATGGCATGGCTAAATAGATAGATGCACTGCACACAAAACCACTGTAGTCCCACATCTGATCAACACACTTGTATCTCCACATGCTGTATGGAATAAACTGAATGCTAACAGTCTAACAAACAACAAAGTCACTCAGTTTTCTTGATGGGATAATAAAATAAGAAATTAAAGTCTTTTAGAGTAAAACTGAACAAGAATAATTACTGTGCTAGATTTCCCTACAAGGCATGACTTAAAGGCAATGTTTCATTTACTTTCAACATCTATGAGCATATATTTCTTATTTATAAGTGAAGGGTTTTGGTACTGCTTGCTTCTTTCCCTTGTCAGGTACATAGTTTCATAAAAATTCAAGGTCATTATTTTTCTTACCTGCCACCTTTATTGCTTTTTTCTCTTTTTGTGTATCTTAGTAACACTGATATTTTATAAAATGTCCATGTTTCTGGAAGACTTGGATGATTTACAACCATACAATAAATGCTGAATAATATCTAATAAGTAGAGGGGTTTAGTGAAAATTACTACAGATGATAGTGTTCACAACTTTCTCATAAATGGTAGCAATAATATTAGTAACCTGATAATGAATATTTGGTTTATATATTAGCACGCAACTAGCTGTGAGGAAACCTAAACACTTTAGATAAGAAAAACTATATACAATTCTGACTTTATAAAGATACTCTGCATCAGAAGACATGAATTATATCTTTCCAGTATAATATAGATTATAAAATATTCTGTATAATACCTCATGTATACAACTTTATCTTTTCCTGCTATCACCATGGACTTTTAATTCTCCACTCATAAATTTCCTGCCTTGGAATTTATTACATATTCTACATTGGTGACATTTTGAATTGGTAACAACTTGAAGAATAAAATTTGCATGCCAAGAATTTTTATTCTATCAATTACTGTAGATATAAGTAAATAAACCACTTCCAGAAATAAAAGGACATCAAAAATGGAACAAAATTTTAAGTCATGCCTATAAAACGGCTATTAAAATATTTATCATATTAATTTTAACAAGCTTATCCTACTTTGTATCTATCTTTTCCATCACATTCTAGTTATAAACTGAGATAAACCTGAAGAATGGTGGTGATAATAAGAGAGAAAAGATGAATTTGAGTCACAGTAAAGAATGGAAAAAGGACCAAGGCAATTTGGAATCATGAGGGTAGATACCTCCAACATAGAGTGCAAAGTTAGTAGAGAATCAGTTCAAGGACTTGCCCTTAGAAGCACTGACTTTGGTTAGTGAAAGAGTATAGATAGGGGAAAAAACTGCAAAGGAGTAATCACAGTGGCAGGGAGCAATTACTTCTATTTTTGAATGTGTAGGTCAAAGAGTTTTAAGGGGCTGAGAAAATGAAAAAGAAACCATTGTTTTGGATATTTAACAATATAATACATTTTTATACTCGTTTCAGTTTTTTTTTTCTAGAGTCAAATAAAATCTGCAAGAGAAAAAAATGCTAGCAATTGAAGTTTTACAAAGTGGTACATGTTAGGATAAGGAAAATGTATGTGCATGGATTTATGCATGTATATATGCACTTATATGTGTGAATGTGATGTATATAAATATATTCCCCTTCAACATCTAGGACATAACTATTCCTGACTAATGTTTTACAAATGTTATAACTCAAGTTCTTTTTTGTGGGGCATCACCCTGCCGCTGGACTCGCTCCGGCCGTGAGCAGGAACCAGCAGCCAAAGACCTGTCTTCTGGTGAGGGGGAGCTGGGCACCCAGGAGCTGCACTGCGGAAAGGAGGCTTATGCCCATGGCTGCTCTGAGAAGCCTTGAAAAACGCAGGCTCAGAGGCTTCTGTCCAGGGCGGCTCCTTGCTTCTTTTCTTCCCAGTGAAGACACCGACTCCAAGTGCTCTGCTCCAACAGCTCTTTATTTCTTTCTTGTCTGTCTCGGTTGATGGAATGGACCCAGACTGCTCCGTGTATCGCCCTTATATGCTCTTTTGGGGCTTGCCGGGGACCAATCAGTGGCAGTTACCTCATACAGGTTTCAGCCAATCAGAGGGGATATTCAAATTTGGTTTTGTAGAAGTCGCCAATCAGGGGTGGTTCCAGAACAGTCCAATCAGGAGCCGCTCTGGGGTTTGGAAACAGCCAATCAGTGTCGAGAGGCCAGAGGCAAGGGAATAGATGCTAGAGCCATCTTGGGGAGCTCAATTACCCTGAGTTCCAGGATATAAGGCAAAGGTGACTGCCTGGGGAACAAGCCTTAGTCCTCCAAGGGAGCCTAGATAGGCCCTGGGGTGAGCTGCCCCTCTAGGCAGTGCCCTACACTCACTTTTTCTGTTAACTTTTTTATATACCTTGACTTCATCCAGGTAGACCTCAAAGAACATCTAAGTTAGAATAACAATATTTCCACTTTTGCTCCTTTGAATTAACCTCTCATGATCTCTATTTCAAATCTAGTCAGAATTTTCCATTATCCAAAAAGAAATGAAAAAGAAAAAAAAGGAAGAAAATCACCGCTTGTTGCAGAGAGTACAAAGAATGTGATGTACCTTGAAAATCAACCTCAAATTAAGAGTTCACATGTGAACCTATCAAACTTAACTTAAAAATAACGAGATAAAGGTTTACTATTGGACTTTCTGAGTGCAACCTCAGAGAATAAAGTTTTGTTTTGTTTTTTCCTAAGACTTATTGTGCTTGTGTTTGCTTGGTGTCAGTGATATCCATTCTTACCCATCTAGTACATTGACCACAGGTCCTAAATTTTCACCTTGAACTCTATTCTTCTTTTGTTTTTACATTTTTTTCAATATTGAGGGCTGAACCCAGTGCCTGAAACACACTAGACTGAAACACACCCCTGAGCTGCACCCCTAGAACCCCTTTTTTTCTGTTGATACCAGTTCTTGATGAGTCACACAGATAGTCCCTAGCCTCAAATTCATGATCCTTTTGTATCAGCCTGAGTCAACTGGGAATGCAGGTGTGAGTCAAGGAATCTGACAAGCTGTTAAATTTTATAGCATGTCATGTTATAAGATCTTTGTATGGTTATATGTAAAATAATTCCAATATATTAACAGAAAAAACATTTAAATAATCATGGCAAAAACATTCTTGGGTGAGGAGATATCTAATTGATGAAAAATATGGAAGTAAAGATCATGATTATATATCTCTAAATCCTTAAAACAAAAATTATTCCTATGTGTATTAATTTACCTAACATTTCAAGCCTATATTGATAATAATAAAAACATTTTGAATCAGTACCACACATAAAATCTAATACCTGAAAAAAATTAATAAAAATAGAAAGAAGACAAGATCCTAGGATGATTATTAGAACTTTCACTTATTTATTTATTTTTATATATTTATTTATTTTGCATATTAAATAGATATCAATGTTGAGCTTGGCAGTTTGGGGCAGAAACATCTGATACCTTTTTTCATCCATTATAAATCATGGCTAACACTTGTTTAACAAAAGAAAAGTTAGAAAGTGATAAATAATAAATTTATTTAATCACAATTTTATATGACATGAGAAAACTCAGAAATGAAAACTGAAGACAGGGAAAACCATGTACCTTTATGTGTAGGTTCCAGGAAGAATGGGCCTCCCTGTAGAGGTGTGATGAGGAAAACAAGTATTATTGAATGGTAATAGACTGAGGATGGAAGGAAGCCAATAAAGCTTGAACTAATTCTTCTCGGCCACCCCGAGCAGCATCCATTCCTCCCCTCCCCCAACATCTTGTCCTTTGGGTATGGGGCTGGACTTCTCTGCATTGAGGGTCTTCTAGTAGAGGGGAGAAAGGACACAGTGACATTTCTAGGTTTTACATCTTGCTTTGGGGAGAGTTGTAAGGTTTTTTGATCTGTATTATGGCAGAGAAATTTTCTTTTCTATGAGTTTCTCTGGGGAAAGAAACAAAAGCAAATGAATGAAAGTCCAAAAGACTTTGATTCTGAGGCCCTTCCAATATGCTTTACTTCAACATGTGCAACATGACAAGGTGCCATACTTGAAGCACCATGTTCTGATGCCTGACAATAGCAATGATATTTGTCATTGTTTCTGCTACTGCTATGCTTGCTATTCACACTCTTTTCATTGCTTATTAAAACATAATTTTGCCAGCTGGGCGTGGCGGTGCAAGCCTGTAATCCCAGCAGATCGGGAGGCAGAGGCAGGAGAATCAGGAGTTCGAGACCAGAGGCAGTCTGCTTAATTTAGCGACAGATCTTGTCTTAAAAATTTTAAAATAATGGGCTGGGCATTCAGCTCATTGGTCCAGCACTTGCAAAGCATGCAAGCACGAGGCCCTGGGTTCAACCCAGTAACTTAAAATAATAATAATAATTAGTGAATTAAAATATAAATATTACTATTATCATTATTTTGCCACAGAAGCCTCTTATTTATACTTAAAGGTTATAAGTAAAAGGTTAGAACTAAAATTTATAGAATTGTGATTGTGTTCATTTACTGAGTTGTTGATCTACAGTATTTCTACATTTTCTCCATGTTTTCCTATTGATGACATAAAGAAAAATATATGTGAAAAATTGTCTACTCAGCCTAAATATCTATTATAGGTTTTATTGTTGCTACACTTCATTTACTCTCTGCCATTAAGGAATATTTATTCTGATGTAATTTTGCAATATTTATTATTGTTATAAATATAGCTACTGTAAAAATATATATTCCTTTTTCTATCCAATATTCAAAGCTCTTTTAGGTCTTTCTCCACTTATTCCTTTAATTTCCTTTCTCCTCATCACTTTATTCATCCTAGTGTGTCTACTTTACATGAACACTTAATATTTTTAGATATTATCAGCAATGAGAAGGGCCTAATTAACTTGTGATCTTTCTAACCACAAATTTCATCCAAGGAAAACAAAGCAGTCCATAACCTGCAGTACTTTTTGTTTGCCTTTTCTTTCCTGACTCCAGTAGTCATTAAAACTCAGATGTTATCTATGAACATATAGTATAAACTTTCTTCTGTAATATTTTGGATTTACATGTATATATGCTTATGTGTATGCGTGTATGTCATGCTATTTATGATACATGCATGCTCTTATAGTTCATATATGTTCATATATTTTCCTTACACTTTTGAAAACATGAAGTAATACTTTCTATAAACTCACACTTTCCAAAATACCCTTTACCAATCACTATGATACTCAACATATGCATCTCAAAATGTACTAACTTCTGAAATTCAGGAAATCATGGTATAAAACAAGAAATACACGTAACTCAATTGTCCTTTAGGCAACTCCCTGACTGTTGTTGAACCAAATAACCATAGATGGATGCTCACAAATATTTGTATCACTAAGGAAAATGCATTCCATATAATCCCCACAATATAATAGTTCCCATGTCCTTTATTCGTGGGAGCTATTGCTTAATTTAAAATGCCCCGTAAATTTCTTAAGTCCCTTTAAGTATGCTGCTATCATATGTATTTTCATAACTATTCCAGAGCAGCAGTTTTCTTATTTATGTTTCACTGTCAATTATCTTTGTATCAAAATAACTATGTTTTTTGTTTGTTTATTTTCCATTGCTGGAGATTAAACCAGTCTTTCATGCCACTCAGGTAATCTTCAACTGGGCTCTACATCTTGTCCCTTGTGTTGTTTTTTTATTAGTGTATACTTACTGTGAGAACTTTATTTCTCTACACAATTTGAAAATTTCCTAAAATAACAAAGAAAATATGTGGATGTAAAGATTTTCAATGATGCTTGCTTTATAACTATATATAGAGCAAAGCGAGGGGAATAAGAAAAAAAAGTAAAGAAAGAACATGAGTAGTCTTTGTTTTTCTTCAAAAGAGCTAGGTTTTTATCTTTTCCATCACTATACTGTAGATAACTTTGCAAAGCAAAAGAATAAGAGAATCAACTTCAGTGCCACTTCTCTTTCTAAACATCCATAGATGAAGCTATCTCTGCAATATGCTGCATGAAAGGATCACCTTTGCTGCCATCACAAAATAAGACTCTAGTTTTGCAGATCTCAACCTGAGTGTTTCCAAACTAGGATTAACTGAAAGAAGTAACATATCATGAGTTAAAAAAGAAATTAAAATCTGATTCTCAAAACAATACTCTTCATCCCTTGCTACTAGAATATCTAAGCAGAAATAATCAAAATGATACTCAATACATACAGTATAGTTGTTAGGTGCTGTTGAGTAGGTGTCAAACTCATTTGGACCCTATGTACAATAGACAAAACACTATTGTCAGTGCTTCTCCATTGTTCACAGGGTTTTCAATGGATGATTGTTTTTTTGGGAGCAAGTTGTTGGGTCCTTCTTCCAAACCTATAGCACTTGGTGTTCCCAGGTGGTCTCCCATCTAAGTGCTAACCAGGTCCCACCCTGCTTAGCTTCCCAGATCTGACTGGATCAGACACTACAGTGTTACAGCTGCAGGGACTCAACACATAAATACATATTAAAGATATAACAACAGGATTCTCTTCTCTCTCTCTCTCTCTCTTTTTTAGTTTGTTTTTATTATAACTTTGCCAATGAACAAGGTTTCACTACTATTGTAAATTCTGATGCTTAAAACTGCCATTCCATATGGTGGAACTCTGTAGTGACGTTATTATGAATCTTGTTATTTGTCCTCCTTTTTCAATAATTCAAAGTTAACTAGATAATGAAATGTCTCTTTTCCTTCCTCCAAATAGATTAATTATTCTTGAATTAATTTGGTCATTTATTATAAGCCTTTGATAAATCCAATGAAGAGAAAAGTCACTTCTAAAGTCTCTATCAAGGTAGTCATTATTGCACTACTATAACATAGTAAGCTATTAATTCCTAGAGACTACCTATTCTAGTGTCTGGCTACTTCTACTACCCTATACCAAAGTACTATTTATATACATGTAACTGAGGCATTTTTAGTTGCTTCTTCTTGCAAGTCATGTAATACAACCATTCATCCTCTATTTCTTTGATGCTTTTTGCTTCAGCAAATATGATAGAATAAGCTCAATATCAAAAGTCAGAACAAGACCAGGTGCTGACTGTGGGTCAGACCATCAATTGTTCATATGCAGTTTCAAACTGAAACTGAAGAAAATTAGAACAAGTGTACAAGAGCCAAGGTCTGACCTTGAGTATATCCCACCTGAGTTTTGAGACCACCTCAAGAACAGATTTGATGCTTTGGTCACTAATGTTCAAAGAATAGACAAATTGTGGCATGATATCAAAGACATCATACATGAGGAGAGCAAAAGGTTATTAAAAGACAGGACAAAAAGAAAAGATCAAATAACATCAAAAGAGACTCTGAAACATGCCCTTATGCAACCAGTAGCAAAAGGAAAAGGAAAATATGGTGAAGTGAAAGAACTGAACAAAAGATGTTGAAAGGGCAGCTTGAGAAGGCAAAAATCAAACATTATAAAGATATGTGTAAAATAACTGGAGATAGAAAACCAAAAGAGAAGAGCACACTCTGTTTTCCTCAAGCTTAAGTAGTTGAAGAAAAAAAATTTAAGCAGTGGAGTAGCAATAGTGAAAGCTTCTACAGTGAAAATATTGAACAAAGCAGGAAAGATCGGAAGAAAATGGAAGGAACACCCAGAGTCATTAAAGAAAAAAAAAGTTGGAAGAATAACCATTTCAAGACTTTGCACATGATCAGGAACCAATAATGAGGAAAACTGAAGTGGAAACTGATTTGAAGACACTGGTGAAACACAAAGTTCCAGTAATTGATGGGATACCAATAAAGATGTTTCAACAAATAGATGCAGCACTAGAGGTATTAACTTGTTTATGCCAAGATATCTGGAAAACATCTATCTGGCCAAATGCTGGAAGAGATCCATATTTGTTCCTATTCTCAAGAAAGGGGATTCAACAGAATGTGGAAATTAATGAATAATGTCATTAATACTATCTATAAGTAAACATTGCTGAAGATCATACAAAAGTGACTGCAGCAGTATGTAGAGAGAGAATTGCCAAAAATTCAAGACAGACTCAGAAGAGGACATCTAACCAGGAATATGGTTGCTAACATCAGATGGATATTAGTTGAAATTAGAGAATATCAGAAAAAAATCTATATTTTATTTACTATGCAAAGGCTTTTGACTGTGTGGATCATAACAAATTATGTATAGTATTGTGAAGACTGGGAATACCAGAGCACTTAATTGTACTCATGAAGAATCTGTGCATGGACCAGAAGGCAGGTGTTAGAACAGAACAAGGAAACATTGCCTGCTTTAGTCATGAAAGCTGTGTATCAATGCCATATCCTTTTATTGTACCCTTTCAATCTCTCTGCTGAGCAAATAATCAAAGAAGATGAAAATTATTAAAAAGAACATGGCATCATGATTCCAGAAAGACTCATTAAGAACCTAAATTATGCATATGACACAACTTGCTAAAAGTGAAGAGGATTTGAAGCACTTTCTGATGAATATCAAAGAACACAGCCTTCAGTGTGGACTGCAACTCAACATTAACAAAAGATAAATGCTTACAACTGGGTCAATAAGCAACTTCATTATAATTTAAGAAAAGTTTGAGGTTGTCCAAAATTTTGCTATACTTGGCTCTACAATCAACACTCACTGAAACAGCAGTCAAGAAATCAAAATATGCACTGCTTTTGGAAAAATAAAGATGTCATAATGAAGAAGAAGCTGTGCCAGTCATCCCATAGTATTTTCAGCCACATTATTGTAGGGCATTATCTGGACATCCCTGAGGTGGGCCAGGAGGGAGCTGGGGCCGAGGCCTACTTGGTCTGGGCTGAGGTCTGAGCCCTTCCCAGATCCTGCCCTGTTACTGTCACCTCTGGTTACCCTTAGCCCAGGAATCTAGACTGGGACCTATTTGACTCCTTAAGAGCCAATATGGCTACCCAAGTTCCAGTTCACCTTTCATCTACTTTATTACTACCCCTCCTATCAAGTGATCTAAAAATAGCCACCAAGTAGCCCAGCTCTGGTGTGGCCTTTTACACCCTGATTGGCCATCCAGAGCTATCCAATTAGTTATTAAGGAAAGCTCAGTGACTGGTTCAGCCTGCACCTAACCCCCAAATCTTAAGTGCACTTTTCCAACCCCTCATATGGATTGATGCTTCTCCTAGCAAGAGCTGCTCTCTTGGTTGCACCCTGGTCAACACCCCCACCTAGAGTGTATGTAAGCAGACCACCAGTTACCTCAGGTGTCTATTTGTTTCTTTCTTCAGGACCTCTTTGACTCTGAGTGTCACACTCTACACCTGACTTCGCTGCTTTGATCGTCCAAACCTGCATCTCTAGTGTTTATAGAGTTTTCAATGACTAATTGATTCAAGAGTGGGCTTCCAGGTCCTTCTCTTTAGTCTACCTTTATCTTGAAGCTTAGCTGAAACCACCATGCCTGGCTCTGCTGGTATCAGAGATACCATTGACATAGGTTTTGGTATCACAGCAAAAGGCAAGCCCCCACAGCACTACAAGCTGTTAGACATGTTGGAGATAGCCACCCTATGAGGGAAGAAATGGCTGGAAACATTCATTTTTTTAGAGGCAAAATCTATAAAGATTCTTCAAATGAAAATATTGAAACATTACATTCATTTCTCTGCCAGTCTTAAGCAAGCAGTTCTAGGAAGAGCAGCATCAATTTTCATGTTGATCCATATTTTCTCAGTACTGGAAAAAGTATCAACTTTAGAAATCCAGAGCCTACGTTTACAGGAGTTCTGACCTGAAATTTTCCTCTTTTGTTTCCTCTTTTGTTTTCACCATGTGCATTTCATTTTAAGGAAATGATTGCCATATGGTTTTGATTCATTTGCACTCAGCTTATAAAAGTACTGTGTTTTAGAAGGTATTTGATGTCCACAGAATTTCTGAACCGTTTTATAAGCCATTATATTTAAACCAGGAAGTTCTATTTTGCTAGCATTTGAAATTAAATATCAAATGTTCATATTTGCTTTAAAAAATATACTAAATCTATGAGCTGACATATATTGCAGAAGGAAAGTAATCTTTTGCAAAATGTAAGTTAGAGCATTTTTACTGAAATGTTAATTCATTAGTTCACATTTCAAAAAATAGCAAACAAAATTTTCATCCAAATTCCACTCAACTTTGTGTAAGCATTCTTATTTTATAGTATAATTCATATATGTGAAAATAAGATATGGATATTTGCAGTTTTGCTAAGTAGTTTTGTTACAAAGACATTCCATAAGACTAACATATATTTTACTAGATGGTAAATATGATAAACTTTTAAAGCTTTGGTTTGCCATTCAAATTTTTAAAATCTTTAAGTGAAGAGTCTAGTTCATCTCTTGAGTTTTGAGTATGTCAGATAATTAATCAGAATATCATAAACAAATACATGGCAAATATAGGTACCTGAATCAATGAGAACCAAATTCAGGTTGATTTCTAGTTACCAGTGGGAAAAAATAAGCATGAAATTAATGAAATTTGTTTGTTTGTTTGTTTTAAATCATTTTTATTTCTCAAATTGAAGATTTTTTTTAAATTTAGTTTTACTGCCTGAGGTCTAAAATCATCTATTTCCTTAAAACTCTAGCAAAGCCACTAGTAACCTGCATGTTAGGATTCAGTAATATTATAAACTGATCATGCTTTTTTCATATATCTCCTATAGCCTTCTGTGTGGTGCCCTGATGCATGATATTACATTAGGGGAGCAAATTATCTTTCTGTATAGGTACATAGTTGTTCAAAGAAAGTAATTAGATAGCACTTACATTAACCCAGGAGAAAATTATCTTCTTAAAGCAGTATTTCTGGGTAATATGCAATATCTTTGTATGCTAAAATCCTCATGTGAAATAATTTACTTTTTGTGTTTTGGCTATAACTCATTAACTTTTGGTAATCATTGTTCTGTGTCTACAATGTGCAAGCTTTAATTATGAGTCTTGTAAAAAGCTAAGAAAATTATAATATTGAATACTTTTAACCACCCACTTTTGCAGTTGTCATTTGTTTAAATCTGCATAATTAGTATTTTTACACCGCGATTATTTATTATATTTACACTTCTATTCCTCTCCATTCCGTTGTGTGAATTTGAGTTTTCATCTGGTGTCTTTTTTTCTTTTTTCCAAAGGGCTTTCTTAAGCATTTTTATGGTAGAGCAGTTAACTAACCCTGACCCATTTTCTCAGCATTTGCTTATCTTCAAAGGTCTTTATCAACCCTAGGGAAATCAGGATCTGCTCAGTCCAAGATGTAAATATCTCAGGATAAAGAACTTAATAATATTGCCGCTTTCTATGGCCAAATGTTTAAAGGCACCCTGAAGAGCTGAGGGTGCAAGTTTGAATTTAAAGGCTGAAAAAACCTGTGTTGTAGCATGCGATCCTGTCAGATCTCGGAAGCCAAGCAGGGTCGGGCCTAGTTAGTACTTGGATGGGAGACAGCCTGGGAATTCCAGGTGCTGTAGGCTTGGGAGATGGAACTGGCAGCCCACTCCCCCAAAACAATTAGCCATTGAAAACCCTATGAAGGGCAGAGAAGCACTGACTATAGTGCAATAGTGTTTCCCCTGTTGTATGTAGAGTCGCTATGAGTCGACACAAACTTGACGGCACCTAACAACAACAACAATATCCATAGGTGACAGTGTCAGGAAAATACACCTAAACAGGAAGTGTGGACTCTGTACAAGCCAGCCTTTTCCTTCTTCCACTTTTTTACTCCATTCCAGCCATCCACATGTTGGATGGGGCTGCTCATATGGAGGGCAGGTCTTCTCCACTCAGTTCGCTGACCCACAGGCCAGTGTTCTCTGGACACACCTCCACAGACTTATACAAGAAAGAGATTGCTTTCCAAATTTCTAGATGCCTTTCAATCCTTCAGGTGACAACCAAAATTAATCATCACAGTCATAGTTGCTCAATAACAACATCCTGAACCAAAATACTTCTCTAGAAATGAAAATATTATTTCATTGATTTTTACAACAAAATCATCTAAAAGAAATATTTTTATTTGATGGCAAATAATTCTCATAATGATCACAATTCTCCATTTTATACATATTTGTAAAATGTTGACTTCAAATGTTTGTTGTTGTTAAGTTCTGTCAAGTTGGGGCCAACTCATAGTAACTCTCATAGGGTTTTCAATGGTTGATTGCGTCAGGATTGATCCAGGAGTGGGTTGCCATGCCCTCCCACTTTTTGAGGAGCTAGGGATTTAATCTGAGTCCTTAGATAGTGTGGAGTAGCACTCTACCAACCGAGATAAGCTGCAGTCTGCTTCAAATGTTTATGAAGCATAAAACTAGAGAAAAAAATCTTGCTCAATTACAAGACATATAGGACTTAAATTCTAATGTAGTTTAAAGCTTAAGCTCTGTTCATGCCTTTTTTATTTTGGATGTACTCAAATGTGTTTATTCCTATCCATATTCCACTTTTTACATTGTACTCCACTTGTTATTGTTACAATAAAAGACACCAAGTAGTAACTACAGAGGTACCATATCAGAGGATGAATTTGATGAACAATATGATCTGAAAACTTTCCATTCAATATAAAATATCAAGTTAATTGTAGCATTATGAATTGCAACATCATTAGGATTTAATTTCTAATATCCTGTTCCTGATTTGACAGCCAACACATACAATGCAATGTACAACTCAATTTAAAATGGAATTATAAGTTTTCTCTTTGGAAATCATCTCAAAATAGTTGTTTGATGTTATATAAGTAGTTTCACTACAGAGGTGTCTCTATGAATGGGTAGTATCAGAGGCATATCTATCAAAAAAATCGAAGAAAGAAGGCAACTGAAGTAGTTTTTCAACCAAAGAGAGTAAACCAAGAACAAATTTCAGGATAAGAGCCAGGAAGAGCAAAGAAGAGTCAAGAAAAAGGACATGAGGCAAGAGAATGTACAAGGTAGAAAACAATGAATCCTCTAAATACTAGTACGTGTTTGGGAGAACCTGAAGAAATATGGTAAGAGAAGTTCCTGGAAAATAGTCTATACATAATTTGTGAATTTATACAAACACACAAATACTCTTTTATTTATAAAACTATATATTGACAATGCTGTTACAAACATTAAGGCAAAATTCTTGAGAAAATACTTAAAGGTATGCAATAAGTCAAAACTATAATGGCTTAATATATGAATATTTCCCTAACTTCCTAGTCTTGCTTGCTATGCATATTCCCAATAATAAGTCTTGAGATAAAGTTTGATAAACAGGCTTCAAAATCTTAGCTCCATGTTTTGCAATCTAACCATACCTCAGAATGGCTCCTTTAGGTAATGGAAGGAATATTTAAATTGACTTAGACTTTTTAAGTTAACCAAAAAATAATGTGTTAATATCTCCACATGAACAAAACTTTTTCTGGAACACTAATATTTTCCAAATAGACCTTCACAACCAGTGTTAATTCTATCCATGTGTACTGTTTATATAATCAGGACATATTAGTTTGGGTTCCTTTGTTCATGGCAAGAGGAAGGTTAGTGTACTTATCTACAATATTATTTAATGGAGGTAATAGAAATATCAATATTGAAGTACATCAATGAACTCTCATTACTTATTTTAACTTGAAGACATTTCAGATCTAAGAAGTTTGAATATATAGGACTAGAGCACAAGAGTAGGAACTTGCAGTACTGAAGCATTGTAGATAGGGAGAAAATGTAAGACAAGTATACCACTTGATTTAATATACGTGAGCTTGTGGTATGTCTGTACTAGGTGTATGGACTTAATTTGGTCTTGGTAAAGTTTAATTTTTTGTAGTTTATACATTTCTTCTACATCCTCAATGTAATGGTATATAATTACTCATACAAGTCTCCTTGGATTCTTTGTATTTCTGTGGTCAGTTATAAAGTTCACCATAGCTTCCCATTTTTAATTATTAGCACTATGTTCACTAAAATAAAGTAAGAAGGAATAGATCACTCATCTAATGTATAGTTTACTTTGCTTTAATGCATTCTGAAATTCAGATTCAATTAGTAGTTGTTGTTAACTACTTTTCCATGACTTGTGTAATGCATTTTTACCTTAATTATCTCATTTATTCCTACTCACAGAAATTCCAGTGATCAAAAATTAGGATTATAGTTTATAACACTGAATGTCCAATAGGGTAAACAATATACAAAAATTTACACATAAAGTAAGTAAAGAGGAAGAACTCAAATTCTGGTATTCTAAATGCAAGATCCATTTTTTATTTCATGGTATCATTCTATAAAGTGTTCAAGACAGTTTGAACAAAATAATTCACTTTCCAG
>VMDO01014083.1:0-55851 GCA_007922755.1 Pedetes capensis | reverse complement strand
GAGAAGCTGGACTTTATGAGGAAGAACGTGGCATCAGGATTGGAGGAAGACTCATTAACAACCTGCGTTATGCAGATGACACAACTCTGCTTGCTGAAAGTGAAGAGGATTTAAAACATTTACTGATGAAGATCAAAGATCATAGCCTTCAATATGGGTTACGACTAAACATCAACAAAACAAAAATCCTTACGAGTGGGTCAGCACGCAACTTCACAATAAATGGAGAAAAGATTGAGGTTGTCCAAGATTTTGCTTTGCTTGGCTGTATAATCAACACCCATGGAAGCAGCAGTCAAGAAATCAAAAGAAGCATTGCTCTAGGAAAAGCTGTGGCAAAAGATCTCTTTAGAGTATTGAAAAGCAAAAATGTCACATTGAAGACGAAGGTGCGTCTGACTCATGCCACGGTATTTTCAGTGGCATCATATGGTTGTGAAAGCTGGACATTGAACAAGAGAGACAGAAAAAGAATTGATGCTTTTGAATTGTGGTGCTGGAGACGTCTATTGAATATACCATGGACTGCCAAAAGAACTAACAGATCTGTCCTAGAAGAAGTGCAACCAGAGTGCTCCTTGGAAGCAAGAATGGCCCCACTGCGTCTTCCATATTTGGGACATGTAGTCAGGAGAGATCAATCCCTGGAGAAGGACATCATGTTTGGGAGAGTGGCAGGTCAACGCAAAAGAGGAAAACCCTCCACCAGATGGATTGACACAGTGTGTGCAACAATGGGCTTAAACATAAATAAGATCGTTTGCCTGGCATAGAATCAGGAAGTGTTTCTATCTGCTGTACTTAGGGTTGCTATGAGTCAGACTCGACTTGACAGCACCTAACAACAACAACAACAACAACAACAACAAGAATTTAGAATGGATTATTACAGTTGGTTGTCTATGTCAAACAGTGGCAACCCTTTTCTTCTTCATCCAGGATACATAGCCAGACAATATCCACCACTCTTCTTTACAATTGGTTTCAAACCAATGAATCATGGGTGTTAGTCATGGGATTCATTCTCCACTGAGGTTTTTAAGAAGTGGATTTGCCTTTGCTCCCTCTGAGCCCCTGTCTGCTAGCTGAGTACAGAGGACTTCATGGTCCTACTAGAGAATTTAGCATACCAAAATATCTCTGATTGCTGGGTCTCTGAATCCCATGGGGCGTGTCTGCTTACCAGTCTCTATCACCTATTTTGGATTTTAGGTGAGCAAGTTATTCATACAAATTGTGTTTGACACATTTTATATTTTGGATCCTATTAATTATAATAGAGTTATCCAAGTACCATGCTTTCTAATTTGTGTAGATCATTGGAAAACTTCTTAACCGATAGATAATGTAGGTATTACAGTCTCTGAGTAATCTACTAAATGCTTATACAAGACAGGTATGAAAAGGAGAAAAGAGAAATAAAGTACCTTTATGGTTAGAGCATTTTAAGGCTTCATTAACTTTCTGTTACCGGGCTGGGATTTAGCTCAGTTGGTAGAGTTCTGCGCTGCAGTCTCTTAGGTCCCAAGTTCAATTCCCAGCACCGCAAAAATGGGAGAAGGACCTGGAATGCACTCCCAAGGCAATCCCGAAACAGTCAGTCATTGAAAACCCTATGAGGGTCGCTATGAGTCGGATACTGACTCGATGGCACCTAACAACAACAACAACAACTTTCTGTTAATAATTATCATTATGCTTAGAAATCAGACAGTGAGAAATAGTTAAAATACTTCCTGTGACCTCTCCCCATCCTATCTCCCTCTAATTCCTTTCTTTCTGTCCAGACCTGGAACAAGATGGCTATTCTTTGGAAAGTTAAACCTGAGTGAAAGCCATGTAATGTTTCTGTTTGATGTTTTTGGCAGTGATGATGAAAATTCTAGACTGAAATGATATTGCATGAAGTCTGGACCAATTGCTGTGTTAAAGTGGAATGGATTTCCTCTCTTTTTGCTGTCTGGATCAATTCTTGGAGGAGGTAGAGAAATTTGGTCTCTCCGTTGAAGCAACATATTGTACTGATAACACAAGAGAGTACAGTCTGATTGGACTCAGCAGGCTTTTCCAACTTACCACTGATGTGAGCATTAGGAGGGCTTTTGCAAAATAAATAGAGCTTGCTGAGGTTTGTTAAGAAGGGTTCCAGGTTCCATTGAGCAAAAGTGGAATGTTTAATCCTCTACTGTTAAAAAAAAAGTAAAAATAAAAAACCCCCTTGGAATTCTGAGTCCTACCTGTTAAATTATTTGTCCTTCTAATAGAAGCAGGAGTAAAAGGCGTATGTTTAACATCATTTTGGACCCATTTTCTGTGGCGGGAAACCAAGGTAAACACATTTTTCCTGATGTAATTGTTGATATTAGTTCAGCTCATATGATGCAGGCATAGCTGTGTGAACCATTTCACTTGGACCTGTTCTGAGCTGGAGTTGGACATGGTAGTGGGAAAGCCTGATGTCTACAAAGGCTGGCAGTCTGGGGGCCCTGGGTATTTTAGGGAGCTCCTGGCCCAGGCATTGCTCTGTAAAGGTGTCTTTGGGTTCCTGGCCTAGGATCTTGTTTCTTCCCATTTCTGTTTGGGAACCTTGATCTCATTTCCTCACTTGCATTGATTCTGATTTCTTGTTTGTTTTATGCAAGAACATTGTCACATTCCTTGCGTCATTTTACATTGATACATGTGATTGTTTACAAATACTAGATTGATTCTTTTAAGTTTCCCTTTTTATAGCTGGCTTTCTTTTCTCTCTCTTGTCTTCTCCTAGCTCCCCTTTATTAATATGTTAATCAACTGGCATGTTTTCTTTTCCAATTTCTCCATGCTTTCATATTTATATGCACACACATACTCTCACACATATTTCCATTTTTTCCTTGTGTTATTTTAACCCTGCTTTCTTTATGCTTCTCTTTGAACAATAGTTCCCAGGGTAGCATATGAATTTTGTTCTCATGTTGGCCTCCCTAAAAACATTCAGCCCATGATATAGTTTATTCCTTCATTTGTTTATCTCACAAAACTTTTTTGGATAACTTTGTGCCCAAATGGCTCAGGCATTCTGGCTACAAGAAGAAACTGGACCCAGACCTTGATCTCAGGGAGTTACAAATGTGTACTCTTAGTGCTATGAGAAAGGACCTGGGGCTCTCAGAGCAGGGGCATCTGGCCAGACTACAGGGCTCAGAACTTATTAATGCCACTATGCTTATTGCTTCTCCAGAAGAATATGTTCCAAGTCCCAGCCCCAGGCTTAGGATGGGATGGCAATTTGGCACAGGTAGCAGGAATTGCACCCTCTTGCAGGAGTGGAACAATAGCAGGGGGTACAGTCCAAGGGATCTTGTGTTGGTGAAAGAGGTCAAACGCACAATGGCTGTTGAGCATAAGCCTTGTTTCTAATGACAGAGATGCCTACATTTGTACAGCATTAACAGTTCATGAAACATTTTCCAGTACTTCACTGGATCTTAATAATGAACTTGGGAGACTTTATTGGTATCATTGCTTTGCATTAGTGCAGGTTCTTATGAAATGTAGCCTTTTAATCTTCCAAGGCATCAGAGATAGCCATCATTGGGGAGATCTAGGACTCAAATCCTGGTCTTCCGACCCCGGCATCTACTCCCTACACTCTAACTTACTACATTTCACAGAAGCCACCCAGAGAATGAGGCATCTCTCAGGCCCCTAATTTGGCACAGAGTCCCTTAAACTTACGGCAACTCAGCCTGCCAGGGGAGCTAGCTTCTCCTGCAGTTTGTGTGGGCAGTCATACATGAGGGAAATAGAGGCACGCACTAAGCCTCCAGAGAACTTTGGTTGCTTTTATGTCCTCAAACATGAAGATAGTATCCCAGTGCCACAAATCCTACCATTCACAAAGCCATCTATTGAGTGAGCATTGCCTGCTTCAGTTTTCTGCTTAAACCAGAGATGTCTGCAGGAGAGGATGGACAACAATAAGGTTCAGGCTCCCACTTAATATTTCAGCAGGGTTGGTTGGGTTACAAACTAGTTTTCTCTGCGGCCACAGGGAAATCCTCTAACCCTTCCGTAGGAGAAAGCAAAGCATGACAAGGACTTCCTTCCTGTTGAGGGGTGCGATGTCAGCTGAGGGAAGAAACTGGGCTGTATGCTTACTTCGGGGAAGCAGTAAGGGGGTCCTTGATTTTGATAGCAGGGCAGCTTCCCATGCTTATGTGACTGACTCCTGGCACAGTGAGGCCAGTCCAGAGCTGGTGATGGCCCCCTGGGCAGTGAGTGTCCTGCAGTGGCAGGGGCAGCCTCCAACCTCAGCCTCCTGTGGCCCCTGTGATACTTACAGGCAACTTTCCCATTACTTGCGTGGAAAATAAATAATCCTTGATAGTGAAGTTCAAAGCCATGGTTCCTGCCTGCTCCTTAACATGACACAGGTGGACCTTCATTGGAAACACCTTCTGTTCCTCCAGCTCCATTCCCATGAAAACAAACAACAGTGCCCTTTGCCCAAGTCAGAAGAGGTGGCCTGAAAGCCCCAGGAGCTTCCTGTGCACTCCACAGCTGCAAGCAGGGCTCTGGTAGGGCTGAGGACTTGCACATCCATCTTGGAGTTCACCATGGGCGCCAGGGCACATCCAGGGGGTATCATGTGGCAACCAGGCTCCTGCCATCATCATATTGACCAGGTGGGGTTCAGGGCATCTGTATCTGGGAGGTCTCCTGGTCTTTACTCAGGCAACACTCTTGTCCAGATAGACTGAATTCGTCATTTCTTCCCCTTTATATTGCAACTGCCACTCTGATGTGCGGACTCAGCTTTATGTTGATGAAACTGAGAGTTAGAGGCAGACTGTAGGTATTATGGGAAAGCTACAGCCATATGACCTTGTGTAAGTCACCAAACTATTCTGTGTCTTAGCTTCTTCATCAGTCAATCAGGTAAGTCTGACAATTATAAGGGTTTTCTGAGGATTAAATAAAATAATACTTTCACAGGTTTTAGAGGGTGTCTGGAACTGAGTAAACACACAGTGATAGTCATTTTAATTATTATTAATAAAGATCATCAAAGTGTATTCTTTTAACAGAATTTATACTTTTAGAATAGTTTTAGGTTCACAGTAAAATTGGGAAGAAGGTACAGAGATTTTCCACATGGCCCTTGCCCTCATATATGTATTTTGTTGTTAGGTGCCATCCAGTTGGGTCTGACTCATAGTGACCATATGTACAACAGAAGTAAATACTACTCAACACTGTGCCATGCATATGATCTTTTTTATGTTTAAGCCCATTGTTGTAGCCACAGTGTCCATCAATCTAGTTAAGGGTCTTCCTTTTCTTGGTTGACCTGCCACTCACCTGAACATGATTTCTTTCTTCAGAGATTGATCTTTCCTATCTTTCTTATCATCAACAATCCTACCAGGGTGATACATTTATTATAGTGGGTGAATTTATACTGGCATATCATAATCACCCTTATCTCCAGATTACATTAAGTTTCTTTTTTGGTGTTGGACCAATATATAATGACATATATCCACCATTGGCTGCAACAATGGGCTTAAACATAAAAAAGATCATGTGCATGGCACAGTGTTGGGGAACATTTTGTTCTGTTATACATAGGGTTGCTATGAGTTGGGTCTGACTTGACAACACCTAACAACAACATAATATCATGCAGAGAATTTCCACTGCCTTAAAAATCCTCTGTCTTCCTTGGCAACCACTGATCTTTTTACTATCTCTATGGTTTTCCCTTTTCCAGATGGTTGTACAGTTGGACTCATACAGTGTGTATCCCCTTTAGATACTTCTTTTATTTAGTCATATGCACTTAAGGTTCCTCTATGTCTTTTCATGGCTTGATAGCTCATTTATTTTTTAGTGCAGAGTAATATTCCATTGTCTGGATACACCATAGTTTATCCATTTACAAATAAAGTTGCTGTGAACACATGCAGGTTTTTATGTAGAGAAGCTTATTTTCTATTCCATTCACTGTGCAATATGTGGCATTTACCTCTGCCATCTCAGAATGCCTAGTGTATATCAGGATTGAAACTTGGTTTTTGGTTTTCAACTTCTGACTCTTCCTTAAAGATCTCATGTAGATTTCTGTGCCTAGATGGTGCAATGGGAAGCTCAAAGACTCCTAGCTCTTGGCATTCCATTCATAGCACACATCTAGACAGTCTCATCTTACTCCTTTGCGATTTTTTTCCTTTTAATGCCAATGTATCTAAAAGCTCAGGTATGGTTTCTCCCTAAGTCTTTACTGAGATTGTTTATATTTTTCACCATAGGTTTGAGTTTTAAGAAAAAAAGTTCACCATTAAATGATGGCCATATAATGTAGAGAGGTTATACAAGATGTTCTAAGGCATAAAAGCAATATGCAGTGGAAAAAGTGGCAAAAATGGCAAAAGCTATAAAATAGGCAATAAAGAAAATGAATTTAAATTCAAGAAAAAGACAAAATTACTTTGGTTGTGAATTGATTTTTCAGAAATGTATAACGGAGTTGGCAGATTACATTCCCCTTGAGTGTATATGGGTCTATCAAATATGAAGTGATGATTACAAACATTCATGTAGACCAACTAGTTTTATATGATTCCTTTGGAGATGAGGCTATTTTTTTAAAATTTGCAAACAGTGCTAAGCAAGAAGAGCAAGAATAAATGCTTAAAATTACTTAGAGAAAAATGAAGGGAAAACAGGACAACTTTATCACTTCAAACCAAGAATCCCATGCAAAATATAAAACCACATTAAAAAACTAAAATTTTGAGAACTTGCCCATAGGATGCAGTAAAATTTTCTAAGAAGAGAAGAAAAACTACTCAATGATGTTTTCATTTGCTACTAATTTTCCTTTGGAACTACCTACATTTAATTAAGTGTCAAGTTAGTAAGTGGAGGTTGACTCTACATCACCTCAGTCCTTGGGAAATGGTAGAGATCCTTTCTGCTCATGCTTGATGTGAGGCTAGCCTTGTTTGAAGGATTCCTAACAACTTTCCCCCTCACTTGCTTTGTAACCTGAGGAAGGTCTTTTCCCCTTTAGGAGCATTAATCCCTGTTCATGGGCAAGGAGCAAGGAGGGAGTTTTGACCTTGTATATGTCTGAGGGCCATCTTACCTTTTCTGGGTTTAAACACTATTGTGTACCATCACCCCCCATAATATACATAATTTTGTTGGACACATTATTATGTTTCATCACAACCCATTAAGGATCATTTTAATCCAGAACCCCCTAATGTTCACCCCTCTAAAATGATAGTCAAGATTCTGGGCATGATCACAGAGAGACTTCTGGTTGTGAACAAAAGAAGTCTGATAGTTAAGGTGCTCAAAGAAATAGAAGCTCTATTCCTACTATATTTCTATAAAGTATAATAACTTCTTTCATAAACCATAATGGTTGAGCTTCTCCGCACAGTTCCATGTCCAGCCTTCTGCCTCATGTCTTGCGGTTGTTTTACCTTCCAAAGCTCTCCTTAGTGTCCAGTATAACCAATTTTTACCTAATACTGACAATCATTTCTCATTGTGTGTGCATGTGTCTTACTATCTCTACAACTCTTGTTCAAGGCAATATTGAATCATGTTTGTCAAGTATATCAACATTTCCATTATTGGATTTAATTAGAAAGCATAATATGCAACCATGGAATTATCCACTATCTCTCCCATGCATACATATATATAGATATGTGTGTGTGTGTGTATATATATATATATATATATATATATATATATATACACACACATACATACATACATATATCCATATGTATATATATGACATGGATAATGATAACTTTTAATTTTTAAAAAATCTTCTTTATGCTAGTATCTGGCAGCATCCACCTATCATTTTATGTTGTATGCTTATGCCTAAAGAAGAGAGAAATAGGAATTTGGGACTGCGTTATATACTGACCTGCAGTTTACCAAGGATGTCCATTTATTTTATGATTACCTTGTAAAATAAGAGAGATTATTATCTCATTGAATACATTAGAAAACAGGCCTAGAGAGGGGAATTAACACATTGAATCTTTCCTAAGTATTCAAGCATGTGGGCATGAGCAAACACTGAATAATTTGTCCTGACCCACCCTTTTCCCAAAGAAGTCCTTCCTAATGTAATATATCCTGCAGGGCAGCATCTAGGCCAAAGTAACATGATAGTAGATGGCAGTCTTCCAAGGAATTACTAGTTTCCCAAAGTCTCAAGTTCCTTGCTTCTGTGAATATTAAGGCAAGTTGAGTGGGATATTGCAACACTATGTTATCACTCACATGGTAACTTGCATGGGAAAATGTCTCCTCTGCACAGATTAATTAAGAACCAATCCTTAGGAATTCTGTGACTTGGAGTGAGTTTCTGGTGGTTTTTGTGAAGTTAAAGGCACAGAGACTGTTATTCTGTGGTTGCCAATGGGAAACTACAGAGGAGTGTAAGTGGGAAGTCCAGCTGCATTTGTAGAAATGCAGGTTGCTAATTAATGCTACATGAAACATCCCACTATAGCATTTTCCCCCAGCCCAACGATGTCTGTGGGTTTTGCAGACTAGAGTTCTGCAAATTACTCCCATGTTGTACTAGATGCAGCAATGATTGAGTACTATTACTGAAGATGATTGGGATAATAGGACCTCATCAGTCAGCTGAGGAGGTGTGGACAGTACATTGAGGTGAAGAGGTAAAACTCGATCCAAGGTTGATTCCAGAGCATTTTATGACAACCTGTCAGTAAGCAGGAAGTGAGGATTTACTCTTTGTCACCCAGCTAACTGGTTCTCATGGCCTGGACAAAGAGAAATGAATGCTCTGGGTTCAATTGCCAGACAGAGATGGATCCTCAACACAGGGGCACCGAATTTCATTGCCCTTTTCACAGATGAGGGCCATCAGGCACTGGGAGGTTACAAACCGTGGCTCAGGGTTCAGTGGCTCAGGATGCTGTTGCTGCTGCTGCTGCTGCTTCTGCTGCTGTCGATGTTGCTCTTTCTTGTAGAAGGACATCTCAGTCTTCCAGCAACAGATTTACATGAGTGTTCACTACAAAAGGGTAGTCAATTTTGATGTCATATAGAGCTGACTTGCTTTGCAATATTTTTGAGAAGTAGGTGGTTAAAGGCTATGGAACAGTTGAGTAATCATTATACATGAGGTCAAGCTTCACTGATGTGCATCAGTGGAGTGGCATTGATCTGATTATAAAGATTTAAAAGGAACTGCATCTCAAATTGTTTGAGAGACATTTGAGGGTTAGACTGGTGTTAATGTATATAAAATTCATACTAATTGAGTATAAATCATCCTTCTCAGCCCTTTGAAGAGTCTTTATAAAAAGTAAGTTAAACATATGCCATGTTGGCTGCTTTGCTCTATTAATTCACTTTTCAGGTAGCTATTGCAAAGAGGAAGTGGAGACTAAATTTTGGTAAATTATCAGAAATTTAGACTGAAGGGAATGGAAATCTGGTATGAAATGGTATATGATGAAAGCAGGGTTCATTTAGATGGGTCTAGATATGAGGCTGTGGAATCATGATAGGCATATGAAATTAAATTCACAAATATTTAATGCCACTTACTATGTGGAAAGCATGATGCAAGGCTGTGGAAGATGTGAAGATGAAACAGAAACCATGACTTCATAGAGAATGTACAGGACTTTAATAAATATGACAGTGGCTAGTGTTTGGGGGGGCAATGGCAGGTTAGGATGATTTGGCTAGCCTTGGAGGGGCTGAATTGTGATGAGAGGAATAACATGACCAGAGCTGTGTTTTGAGAGCAGCTACATATGTGGTAATTTAAACAGATAGCTAGGAAACTGCTGCATAGTTTGAATGAGAAACATGGTCTAAGAATTATAAGTCATGGCAGTTAATTGGATACGAGTAAAGAAAAGAGGACCTAAAAAGAAGATACAGGAGACTTGGCCTGATGATGATAGAGTCAGTCAGGTGACCAAAAGGGGAACTGCGTTGAAGACTGAGTTCTGGCAATGGCTTTGGGCACTTAACTGACTCCTGGAGGACAGAGCAGTTGAAGAGGTATAATTGGTGTATGTTTTTGAGATTGGTGAAGCTGGATTTAAATTTCTAATCTGAAACTTCACCATACAGAGGTAAAACTCGATCTGAATGTGGGAATTGAAAGGAGAGGGGAGATAAAGGTACCACATTGAGGTTTGGACTATGAATATTTAATCTTATGGTAGAAAAGTGCCAGCAGAGGCCTGTTTATTTTCTGCACCTCTAATTCTAGGAGTATGAACCATGCATATGTAACTGAGGATAAAGACAGGACAGCTGAGGTTTCCTTTAAATAACTGTGGCATTATACTGTTTGGCCAATGACTAGATTCCCTCAGTGCTGACAGATTATCTTTAAATCACAATAAAAATGACCTTCCTGGCCATTCCCAGTCTTTGCTTTCTTTTTCTCTGGCTTTTTCTAAATGCACTTTTGACTCTTGATTTACTGTTAGAAATTTCCTGTGTAGTTTGGGACTGAGAGTAGGGGGTCAGATTTTGGGATTTGAAACCCAAACAAATCTTTCACTACTTCCTACAGTACTTTCAAATTAATTTAGGGGTCAGAGAATATCCTGTGAAAATATCAAGAACAGATAGGCTTTTCTGCATTTATACAAAAGGAAAACATTTGAAGAATAGCATGAAGTTCATTCTGGAGTAGTCAAGTCATACCATTGATTAAGAACTTTAGTGTACCAAATGTCAGATTTAATTTCTGAAATAATTTGAAAGGATAATAAGCACATTTAACTTTGAGAAACAAGTTATAAAATATAAATGTATAACCGAAAAATCAAGATCCTAGACCAAACACTAAGATAGCAACAAAGTAAGAGGCTCATTGATGACCAATCCAATCCAATTAATGTTGGTCTATTAATGGAAAGCATAAAGCATGACCAGGATGTGGATGGGTATTCTGAAAAATCAGATGTGATTCCTACTCTCAGGGAGAGTACATGCCCATGGGAGAGCTTACCTGAAAAAATAAACACCAAAACAATAGTAATGACCACAACAAACTGACTCTAATGCAAAATAAAATGAAATAAATGGTAAGCTGAGAAAAGAGTTACAGAATGGGGTGGCACAATTAATTCAGACTAGAGGATCAGAAAGTTTTCTCAGAAGAGGTGGCATTTGAATAGCCTCTTTGAGGGTAGTAATTATGAGCACAGTGGTAGGAGGTGGTGGTGGTAATGATAACAAGCTGGCAACCAATGGATACTTACATTTTCCACGGCTCGACATTATTTGCTGAACACATTCTATGCTATTAATATTTTAAAAGATAAAGCAAAGGAAGAGGATTTCAGATTTCAGGTGAAAAATCATGAAAAGAAATATGTTAGTATTAGATATGTGAGAATAGCCATCTGCTTGTTTAAGATGGACTTGGCATGGTGAGTTTTAGTATCAAATAAGATTAGAAGAGGAACTGGATCAACACAATGATACAAATACTTTATGAATTGTGCAAGTCATACTTAGAGCTTCTTGGATACTTGTGCCGGGAAGCTGACTTCATTTAGGCTAGGCAGGACAGGCTTACATTGTGTACATCTGTCTTTGAAAACTCTGGATAATGCTGTCTGGCATTGCATGATCTGCAGAAAATCTTGCACCTGTAGTCTATGAAAAAAGACCTTGAACTCAGCCTTTGGATGGCTGCAGGAAAGATGGATTTGATGAAGGCCATTATATCATGGGCAAAGGGAGATCCAGATAATGCTTTCTCAGAAGATGTGGTATTCTTTTCCATTTTAATTCTATGTTTCATGAAGCCTTTGGGATTCCTTTATTTTTAATAGGTATTCCATATATACCTGAAATAACATACAACACCTCAACATTTTGATAGCAAAGAATAGTTTTCTATTATTTTTAAGATTAAGTGATTCTAGAGTCTACAATACAGTGTTGGGGGGAAACCTATTTATGCAGAAGGTGTCCTTGTGGGAAAAAATTCAGAGAATTCAGATAGCTCTAAAAGAGATTTAAAAACAGAAAAATAATGACCCTAGGAGAAGATATTATATTTGAAAACAATTTGAAATATCTTAGAGATACTAGTTGTGATCTTTTCTTTCTGTAAATATGTGGTCATTTGGGGAAGGGGAGGGAGAGTATGTGTGTGGCAAAAGGGTTTAATCAGCTTGATAAAGCTCACTTTATTCCAGTTGGGCTGAGTCCAGTGGAGATTAGGAAGGAACAGAAAGGTTTGTCTATAAAACAATTAGCAGCTTATGAGGAATATTCAGTTCTGGTTTTTAGTTTTGGTAAAGCTCAAGTAAAATGATGAAATAATAATGAAAAAATAAACACAACAAACCTTAAAAAACTTATGTCAGCATTTGTACTAGACTTTAGAGACAGCAAAATCAGGTATTTGGGATTTGTTTCTCTAGGCCATGATACAAAGAATATTTGCTCCCAAAGATTGAATTCAAATTTCTTCCTGGTGTCCTTGGGCATTCTGGGAGTAGAGGCACATTCAGATACAGGGAGCAGGCCAGTTTCCTGAGTTCTCAGACATCTGTGAGTTTTAATCAGTAGTAAAAATTTATTTTAAAAATTCTAGAGATTTATAGGCAAGCAGATAAATATGAGAATCAATGTTTAATTATTTCCTTTTTAAATTCACCTTGAAATAATCAACAGAATATGCAAAAGAGGCAAAAAGAAATCTTTGTCCACATAAGAGAACAGTAAAGAGAGTACAGTCTAATTTGTTTAGGTACAATGGAATGACCAAACCTATAGTGAAAATGTTGAAAGTGGTTAGTCAGCAGTCATTTCGGGGGCTTTATAAGCACTCTCATAAGCACTCCCTTGCTATCCAGGTGGTTCTCTCCTCTGAGAATCCTTCAGTCTACCTCCAATCTATCAAATAATAGGATAACATTTTGCTCAATATTGAGGTCCCCCAAATCTGGCTTCAGTGTTATGGGTAGTGTCCATTTTGATTACCCATACTATATTACTTGTTAAATTGTTTGAATGTCAGTGCTGTTGATTTGCCCCCAAAGATGGTGTGTAAGGAAGGTTATTATGTTTATTTAATGTTTTATCATTTCAAAATAGCATCCTCTTCTTTGGGGGAACTGCTTCTTCCTCATACCAAATATGTGATTCTGATGGAAAAAGATAAACAACTCCCCATTCTTGTGATTATACTATTTGGTTCAGATATGAACATGTTATTGAAGCCATTTCATTCAAATCATTTCTTTCCTTATTTATTTATTTGTTAACAGGACCTACAATTCTTACACCTACATGTCTGTCAGGTTGCTGTACTGTGAGGGCTTGCATGTTGCTGTGATTGTGAAAGCTATACCACTGGCATTAAGATAACAGCAGGGACACCCATGGTAGACAGGTTTCAGTTGAGCCTCCAAACTAACACAAACTAGGGAGAAGGACATGGCTAACCCACTCCGGAAATAATTAGCTATTGAAAACCCTATGAATAGCAGAGAAACACTGCTATCCAAGAAGCTGGATTTTATGAAGAAGATCACGAAGTCAGGATTGGAAGAACACTCATTAACAACCTGAGGTATGCAGATGACAAAACTCTGCTGGCTGAAAGTGAAGAGGATTTGAAACATTTACTGATGAAGATCAAAGAACCCAGCCTTCAGTATGGATTGCATCTCAACACCACCAACAACAACAAAAAAATCCTTACAACTGGGTCAGTACATAACTTCATGATAAATGGAGAAAAGATTGATATTGTCCAAGATTTTGCTTTACTTGATTCTACAATCAACACTAGTGGAAGCAGCAGCCAAGAAATCAAAAGATGCATTACATTGGGAAAAGCTGTTGCAACAGACTGCTTTAAAATATTGAAAAGTGAAAATGTTACATTAAAGACAAAGGTGCACCTGACTCATGCCATGATATTTTCAGTCACATCACATGGTTGTGAAAGCTGGACATTGAATAAGGGAGACAGAAGAAGAATTGTTTCTTTTGAAATATGGTGCTGGAGCTGAATATTGAATATACCATGGAATGTCAAAAGAACCAACAGATCTGTACTAGAAGAAGGACAACCAGAGTGCTCCTTGGAAGCAAGGATGGCTAGACTATGTCTTATGTATTATGGACATGTTGTCAGGAGGGACCAGTCCCTGGAGATAGGCATCATTTTGGGAGAGCGGCAAGTCAATGAAAAAAAGAAAGACCCTCAACTAGATGGATTGATACAGTGACTACAAAAATGAGCTTAAACATAAAAAAGATCTGGCACAGAATCAAGGAATGTTTTGTTTTGTTGTACATAGGGTTGCTATGAGTCAGACCTGACTCAAAGGCACCTAGCTACAGCAACACAATCCTTAGGTTACAAAGTAAAAGACCTTGCAAATCTCCAAATAATACCCTGGCCACAAGGGGCAGCTGGTCGAAGGGGGAAAATGTATACACAAGACAAAGCACAGGTAGAAATCCATGGAAGTCATCACAAGGTGGAGTACTGAGTTATTCATGAAACTACCATTCTCTCCTCATCTTTTATGATGTTTACCATCGCTTTGATGTAGTTTGATTTGCACTTTTGTTACTTTCAACCAATCTTGACACAAGAAGTCAACAAGAAGTAACCTGGGAAGATCCCTTGTGAATTCCCCAGGTGGATATCGGGTGCTAGAAGGGGGACCCTCCATCAAGACGTGAGTCTGGTTTGTTGTTGCTGGGTGCCGTCAAGTTGGTATCCAACTCATAGCGACCCTACATACAACAGGCGAAACACTATTGTCAATGCTTGTCTGCTGTTCATAGGGTTTTCAATGGTGGATTGATTTTTGGGAGCAGGTTACTGGGTCCTTCTCCTAAGCCTACAGCACCTGGTGTTCTCAAGCAGTCTCCCATCCAAGTACTAACCAGGCCCAACCCTGCTTAGCTTCTGGGATCTGACGGGATCGGATGCTACAGGGCTATGGCTGCAGGCGAGTCTGGTTTACCGTCAACAATTTTCAGATGCATAGAAAGTAATTGCCCATGGAAATGATCACACTTGCCTGAGATTTACCCAAGGAATCTTTCTCCACACTCTGTAGTGAGATGAATCTTTTAGCTCTAACTCAACTCTGACTCTTTTCATGTCCTGACTCCATATGCTAAGGATCCTATTTTTCTGAACTGGTAATGTTATTGGATGCACTTTTCTCTTGTTTTGATTACCTTAATCTGTCTAGAGTTTCTTCTATTCATTTCCATCAGCAGGATGTAAACCAGATTCTCATAAATCCTAATATAAATCCTATCTAAAAATGAGCCAATGTCAGGTAAAATTATCACCCTCATTATGTGCTAGACATTATAATATGCTTGGGTGCCCATTTTTTCCATGCAAAAAAATTATAAGGTATACACTGGGATTCCAATTATTTTATAAATGGAGAAACAAAGATAAGAAAAGATCACAGAGGGAAAAAGTGGAGGCAGAATTTGAAACCAAGCAATCTGACTCGTAACTCTATTGTTACACTGAACAAAATACTAAGCAATAGAGATAAAAGAACCTTAAAATTATAGAACTTAGTTGCATTTGAAGCCACTTTTTAACCTCATTCATTGTGCTGCATTCCCCATGACCCTCCTTAATCTAGTTTGAACTGGATTTTTAACCATTTTCAAGTTCCAACCAAAGAGGATTGACTAAAGAATGAGAACAAGAAACCCTGGGAGGCCTCCCAACACATAAGGCTAAGAGGCCAGTACTTGATCCAAGGCAAAAAGGGGAGATTCTCTTCTGTGAGTCAGTAGAAAGAATGATATGTCTTCAATAGACTTCTGCATGTCCAGAGAGGGTTTTGGGAGTCCCTGACAACTCAAAACTGTTTGCATTGAAATAACCTCACTCCAAGAAACAGAACATGTGCACTGTGCTACATGCTTGTAATCCCAGCTACTTAGGCTGTCGCAGGAGCATTGCATATTTAAGGCCAGAAACAGCCAATATAACTTAGTGAGATCCTATCTCAAAATTAAAAAGGAGGGGTTGGGGTATAGCTTAGTGGTAGAGCACTTGCCTAGCAAGTTCAAGGACCTGGATTCCATATTTTAGTATTGAGAAAAATAATAGAACAATTGAGAAGATATTTTCTGAGCATTCTTAAACTCAGTAAGGAATCAAGAGTTGTGAACTCTATCATTGAAAAAGCAAAAATCAAGTTAACTTTTCTATACATCAATAACAAACATGCTGGTAAAGAAGTGAGGTAAACAGTCCTATTTGTAATCACCCCCAAAACAAACAATCAAATAAACAAAAGCCTAGGAATAAACCCAATTATGGAGCTGAAAGACCTCTACAATGAAAACTTTAAAGCACCGAAGAAAGAAACTGAAGAAGCCTCCAGAAAATTAAAATTGTACATGGACTGGTAGAATTAATATTGTGAAATGGCTACAATACTGAAGCAATCTACAGATTCAATGCAATCCACATTAAAATCCAATTACATTCTTCATAGAAATAGAAGAAACAATCCTAAAATTCATATGGAAACACAAAAGACCATGAATGGCCAAAGTAATCCAGAGCAGAAAGAGAAATGCTGGAAGTATCATAATACCTGACTTCAAATTATACTACAGAGCAATAGTAACAAAAATAGCATGATACTGGCACAAGAACAGACACATGGGCCAATGAAATAGAACAGAGGAACCAGAAATAAACCCATTCAATTAGAGTCATTTGATTATTCAATGAAGGTGCCAAAAGCATATGTTGGAGAAAAGACAGTCTTTTTAATAGATGGTCCTGAGGAAACTGGATAGCCACATGTAGAAGAATGAAACTGGATCCCTATCTATCACCATGTGCAAAAATCAATTCAAAATAGATCAAAGACCTTGATATAAGATCTGAAACTTTAAAACTACTAGAGTAAAACACAGGGAAAACTCTTGGGCAAAGACTAGGCAAAGACTTCCTATATAGGATTCCAATAGCTTATGTAAAAATAGCAATTGACAAATAGATTCGCATGAAACTAAAAAGCTTCTGCACAGCAAAACAAACAATTAGCAGAGTGAAATGATAGCCTCCAGAATGGGAGGCTTTACCAAATATTCATCAGACAGGGCTTAATATCCAGAATATATAAGGAACTCAAAAATTAAACATTAAAAAATTCAGATCAATAAATAGCCAAATGAATTGAAGAGAGGGTTCTCAAAAGAAGGAGTACAAATGGCCAAAAACTATATGAAACAATATTCAACATCCTTAGCCATTAGAGAAATGCAAATCAAAACTACATTGAGATTCCATCTTGTTCCAGTCAAGTGCTTATCATCAAGAAAATCAACAATGAATAGTGGTGAGGAGGTGGGGGAAAAGCCATCCTCATACACTCTCATGGTGATGCAAATTAGTCCAGTAACTATGGAAATCAGTATGTAAGTTCCTTAAAAAATGAAAGTAGAACTACCATATGATCTAGTTATATCACTTCTGAGAATATAGCCAAGGGAATCTAAGTCAGCATGCCATAGAGATACCTGCACATCCATGTTTATTGTGATAATATTCACAAAAGGCAAGTTATAAAACTAGCTAGATATCCATCAACAGATGAATGGATAAAGAAAACACAAATGGAGTTGTACTCAGCCATAAAGAAGAGAAAGTTATGTCATTTGCAGGAAAATGGATGGAACTGGAGGTTATCATGTTAAGTAAAATAGGCCAGGCTTGGAAAGACAAATAGTGCATCTTTCTTTTCATTTGAGGAATCCAGATTTTTAAAAATATAAGACATCAATGTAGAGGGAGTACTACTTGGACAAAGGAAGAACACCAGTGGAGGTGGGTAGGAGAGGGTAATGCATAGGTGAATAAGATTAAAGTACATGATACACATGTATGAGAATGTCATGATGAAACCCATTAATTTGTACAACTAGTATATATTCATAGAAAAAAAGGAGCAAACCCATGTAAATGTTTTATCTGGATGAAGTACTGGATTACAAAATTAAAAATAAGTTTTGAAACAAAATGACAAGCAGTACTATGGAGAACAGTGAATGATGAAATAAGAGTGTGAAAAAGTCTTCCAGAACTCTAAGGAAAAAGAAAAAGGAAAATGATATGAAATTGGAGAAAGAACCTGGGAAGTTGAACTTGGAGATCAAACTGCAAGGTAAAAATTCCTAAAGAAGAAATGTTTCAGGAATGAACATAAATGCTTACTAGAGCAAAACTGCCTGGTTGCAAGAGATGGTGAGATAATTGATGTTGTTAGGTGCCTTTGAATTGGGTCCATAGAGATACTATGTAAAACAGAATGAAACTCTCCCTGATTCTGTGCCAGGCACATGATCTTTTTGATGTTTAAGTCTACTGTTGCAGTCACTTTGTTAATCCATCTAGTTAAGGGTCTTTCATTTTTTTCATTTACCTGCTACTCTTGCAAACATGATGTCCTTCTCTAGGGATTGGTTACTCCTGACAACATATCCAAAATACATAAGATGCAGTCTAGTCATCCTTGCTTTCAAGGAGCACTCTGGTTGGACTTCTAAGATAGATCTGTTGGTTCTTTAGGCAGTTCATGGCATATTCAATATTCATCTCCAGGACCATAATTCAGAGGTATTAATTCTTCTCCTGTCTCCCTTATTCAATGTTCAGCTTTCACAACTATATGATGCAATTTAAAATACCATGGCATGATTAAGGCATATCTTCTCCATGTATCATGCAATTATGTACTGATCCAATGGTAAGAATTTTTGTTTTGTTGATGTTGAGATGCAAAACATACTGAAGGCTGTGTTCTTTGATCTTCATCAGTAAATATTTCAAATCCTCTTCACTTTCAGCAAGCAGAGTTGTGTCATCTGCATAACTCAGGCTGTTAATGAGCCTTCTTCCAGTCATGATGCTGTGTTCTTCCTAAAGTTCAGCTTCTCAGATTATTTGCTCAGCATAGAGATTGAAAATGTGTGGTGAAAGTATATAGCCCTGACACACACCATTCTTGACTTTAAACCAGGCAGTGTTTTTTTGTTCTGTTTGAATGACTGCCTCCTGGTCCATTTACAGATTCCTCATGTGTACAGTTAAGTGCTCTATTATTCCCATTCTTCACAGTGTTATCCATAATTTGTTATGATCCACACAGTCAAATGCCTTTGCACAGTTAATAAAACATAGACATCTTTCTGGTATTTTCTGCTTTTGGCCAATATCCATCTGACATCAGTAATGATGTCCCTGGTTCCATGCCCTTTTCTGAACCTGAAGCTTTTTGTCTATATATTGCTGCAGTTGCTTTTGAAAGATCTTTAGCAAAGTTTTACATGTGTATGATATTATGACATCATCCAATAATTTCCACATTTGATTAGATACCCTTTCTTGGGAATAGGCACAAATGTAGATCTCTTCCAGTTAGTTGGCCAGGTAGCTGTTTTCCAAATCTCTTGGCATGAACAAATTAGCACCTCCAGTGCTACATCTGTTTGTCGAAACATCTCTTTGGTATTCCATCAACTCCTGGAGTCTTTTGTTTTGCCAATTCCTTCAGTGCAGCTTCTATTACATCCTGCAGTACCACGGTTCCTGATCATATGCAACCTCTTGAAATGGTTGGTTGCCCACTAATTCTTTTTGGTGTAGTGACTCTGTGTATTCCTTCCATTTTCTTTTAATGTTTCCTGCATCATTTAATATTTTCCCTGTAAAATTCTTCACTATTGCCACTCAAGGCTTGAATTTTTCTTCAATTCCTTAAGTTTGAGAAAACCAGAGCATGTTCTTCCCTTTTGAGGTTCTACCTCCATCTCTTTATACATGCCATTATAATATTTGATTTTGTCTTCTTGAGCTGCCCTTTGAGATCTTCTGTTTAGTTCTTTAACTTCATCATGTTTTCCTTTTACTTTAGCTGTTTGACATTTAAGGGCAAGTGTCAGAGTCTTTTTTGACATATAATTTGATGTTTTCTTTTTTTCCTATCTTTTAAATAAGCTTTTGCTTTCCTCATGAATGATGTCTTTGATATCATGACAGAACTTTTCTGGTCTTCAATCATTAGTGTCTAATGCATCAAGCCTGTTCTGGAGGTGATCTCTTAACTCAGGTGCAATATACTCAAGGTCATACCTTTGTTCTTGTATGCTTGTTCTAATTTTCTACAGCTCCAGTTTGAACCTCCATATGAGCAATTGATGGTTTAATCCACAATAAGAACCTGGTCTTGTTCTGACTTTTGATATTGAGCTTTTCTTCTGCCTCAGTGTCTATGTTCCAACTGGTGAGTTCCATGTGTATGTATAGCCCCTATTTTTTGTTGGTGAAAAAATGTATTTGCAATGAAAAGGCCATTGGTTGACAAAATTCTATCATGAGGTCTCCTGCATTGTTTCAATCACCAAGTCCATATTTTCAAACTACTTAGCCTTCATTGTTTCCAACTTTGCATTCCAGTCACCAGTAATTATCAATACATCCTGATTGCATGTTTGATCTATTTCAGATTGTAGAAGCTGGTAAAATCTTACCTAAATTCATTTGTAGCTTTAATGGTGGGGGCATAATCTTTTTTTTTTTTTTTCAGCACTGGGGTTTCAACCCAGGGCCTCGTGCTTGCATGCTTTGCAAGTGCTGGACCACTGAGCTGCACCCCAGCCCTTTTTTTTTTTTTTTTTTACATTTTTTTTAAGACAAGGTCTCACTAAGTTACTCAGACTGCCTCTGGTCTCGAACTTGTGATCCTCCTGCGTCCACCTCTCTGAGCTCCTGGGATTACAGGTGTGCGCCACTACGCCCAGCAATGGGGGCATAATCTTGAGTAATGGTCATATTAACTGGCCTTCTTTGTGCTATTTATTGTTGTTAGTTGCCATTGAGTCAGATCCCACTCATAGTGACCCCATGTACAACACTCTGACACTGTGCCATGGCCTTCCTTGTAGGCATATGGATATTCTATCACTGACAGCATTATACTTCGGGACAGGCCTTGAGATGTCTTTTTTGATATGAATTCAATCCCATTTCTCTTTCATCTGTCATTCTCAGCATAGTAGACCCTATGATTATCATATTCAAAATGGCCCATGCCAGTCCATTTTAGCTCACTGATGCCTAGAATGTTGATGTTTATGAGTTCCACTTCCATTTTGAGCATTTCTAATTTTCCTAGATTCATATTACATACATTCCACATTCCCATTATTAATGGATGTTTATAGTTTTTCCTTCTCCTTTTGAGTCACGACACATCAGCAAATGGAGGTCTCTGGGGCTTTACTCCATTCCTGTCATCAAGGTGGATTCTACTTTGAGGAGGCAACTTTTCCCCAGTCGTCTTTTGAATGCCTTTCAACCTGGGGGCCTAATTTTCCAGCATTATATCTGACAGTGTTTCTGTGCTATTAATAGGGTTTTTAATGGCTAATTATTTCAGGGGTAGGTTAGCCATGTCCTTCTCTCTAGTCTGTCTTAGTCTGGAAGCTCAGCTGAAACTTGTCCACCAAGGGTGGTCCTCATGGAATCTGTAATACTGGTGGCATACATAACAAAGAAGAAGACAGAAACAATGAAAAGTATAATAAATTTATATTACAAGGAGAAGTCACTCACCTTGGTTTAAATCAAGTACATTGTTGATAAGATATCCAGTCAAGGCAAAACAACACAAGAGGATTGAAAGTAAAATAATAGGAATCAGTATATCAGGGAAACAAACCCTAAGAATTATGTAGTTGACCTTAATATCAAGTAAGGTATCTGTTAAGGTAAAAACACTCATAGAACCCCTAAAGGTCATTCTTTATTAATAAAGAATTGATTCATAAAGAAATTATGGGGTCATGAGTTTGTATGTTGTAAATAACATACCATTCACATAGGGATAATTCAAACTTTGAACTCTGGGGAAATCATCAACAGAATTATGCTAAATTTGAACATAACATTATCAATTTATTAATGTTGGAGTAGGCAATAATAAAAGATCAGATAGGAAAACATGAGTTAAGGCTTGAGTAAAGCTAGGGTCAATAAAGGACTAGGGTAAATAAAAACTTGAATGCACTTTGTATGATTAGAGATGAGGCACTTTCTTTTCAAGTGTCCTTAGAACACTCATAGACATAGAATTATTCCTCTCCTGTGCCACAAAGAACATCTTACTAAGAAACACCCCTCAGGACCAAACTGAAAGTGTACTGGCCACATCATATGACCCAAAAACTCTAATAAAAATAATTAATAAAGCATTAAGTCATGAGATGGGGCCCTGGGTAAACTCCTAGTTTCTCTGTTCAGATTGTCATGGCCTTGACTTTGAGGATAGGCATTTTGTACTCTATGATGTTGTGATTTTCTCAACAAGGGAATAATCTGAAATAATATATCCCAGCATGGGAACATAGAAATTTGCTACAGACAACTTCATGTTAGTTGTGTTAGTTTTTAGAATGAAGGACATATATCAAATGATTAAAAATCATAGAACTATGGATTTGAAAGGAATCTTAAATTGCCATTCTGTCTAATGCTTGTTTTACAGAGGAGTGAATGGATACTCAGAGGGAGGAAGGATCTGTCCTGGGTAGTGCAGCCCAGGAAGCATGTTTGGGTTCGGAGTCTCCTGGTGAGTCCTTGGTTCTGTACTTCTGCTTGAAGGCTCACCAGGAGAAAAAACAAAGGTGTATGTTGCATATTTGGACTATGTGGTGGGTTTCAGACGTAAGTGACTGTGGTGTGCTCATTTGCCTTGCAGAGCTGAGACTGGGTGCTCCCAGTAGACTCTTTGGAGCCAGAGTGCCTGCTCCTCTTAGGAGGAGAGCCAGAGCAATGTGGTTGTCATTACTAGAATCACAGGCTTTCCACCTCTGCCAGGTAACCTGCATAACAATCTCTGACATCATTAAACACTGAAATCTCTAAACCGTAAACGTTGTGTTAGGGGCTGCTTTTTGGCACACTCTCATGACCTCTTTTTGTCAAGGCTCATTTTGTTGTTATTCCTCCTCAGGATCTGACCAATCTCTCCCGCTTTCTTTGCTCTATCACAGGCACCCAGGATAGGTCACAACCTCTGCCGCCTTTCTTTGGCTGGTGTTGTGAAGAGCCCCATGTGTTGCTAAGTCACACCAGGTGGGCAGCTGCTTTTCCACATCACTAGGCCAAGTTATGTTTTCTCAATTGTTGTCCGGCTGGACTGCAGTTGCATACCAGACCTTATTAACTGAGCAGAGAGAGCAGAGATGTAAAAGTTAACACTCACTTTTCAAGGCTCTGCTGAGCTAACTGCTTCGGGGGACCTTGTTTCCAGCCATGAACTTATGAACTGAGGGTTCTGTGAAATCCAATCCTCATTGTTATTACAGCATAATCCTCTTTCAGTTACCCACCCAATTTTTCTGTGACAGCATGTAGGTTAGGGATAGCCATTTACTGCTTGCCTTCTCTCTGGTCACATGCCAAGGGCCAAAGATCATGGAAGGCAGCTGAGCCTCTCAACTCAGTGGTGCTCAAGGTATGATACCTGCAGAGCTCCATTTGGGGTGGAGGTACAAGGACATCTCCTGAACTCACTACAACTTGGTTTTGACAGTTTTGAATGAGCACTTTGTGATCAGAAACCCCTAAAAGCAAGAAGGGTACTTAGAGAACATACTCCCCATACTTCCTGTTTCAATTGTCTTTTCTGCATCAGAAATCACCCCAAAATGCAATGGCAAAGCAACCACTGCTTAGTGGCTCATGATTCTGTGACTCTGGTGGAGCTTGGTGAAGCATCTCTTTGCCCCAGGTGGGTTTGCCTGGGAGCTTTGGTGCTCCTTCATGTGGCATTCTGTCTCCACATGATCGCTCACCATTCAGCTATCTAACTTAAGCTTCTTCACTTGGAGGGCAACTTCTGAGAGACAGAAAGTAGAGGCTGTGTGGCCTGCAAATGTTACCTCTGCTACACTTGGTTGGTTGAAATCAATCATCATAGGCCAGCTTCTAGGGGAAGGGAGGTAGACCCTACTTGTGGATGGGTAGTGCCATGAGCTTGCAGGAATGGGAGGATTGACTGATGCCACTTTCTTAGACAATCCACCACACTGTTTTGCAGAGAACTGTGATTGGATGCCCTTAACATGTAGTGGTGCAATGAATTGGTTGCATAGTTGGGGGGCGGTCTCCTGAGTATCAGGAAAGAAGAGTTTACTTTTCTTACTTCTGAAAATGTTAGGAGTCAGAGAGAAGGAGTAATGGTGAAAGGTTAGGGTTTAATGAGACTGGGATCCATGGCTCAAGGGGCTCTACTAGCCCACAACTCAGATAAACCAAGTTCATGTTACCCTTTGGGTTTCTCATAAACTCCCCAGGGCTGCTTTATACATTTATTGAGTGACAATTGGTTATGTCACATTACTGGCAATGTGGCAGGAGAGTACCAAAAAAGTAAAGAATAGAAGTGTTTCAGTCCCACACCCAAATGGTATATGAACATGATGTTCTGACTGGAAAGGATGGTAGCAAGACAGGGAGGCAATGCTAACAGACCTGCACAGGGTATTCATAGACAACACATGCCATGAACTCTGAAATCACTGGGAGCATCCTGGAGAAGGAGCTAAACATCTCTGACTATTTATCTTTCCCTCTTTGTTCATTGAGAAGAGGTTCAGTGGGTTGATGGTGGTTGCTTGAGAATGATATTTGTGCTACATATTATATTTTATACACTTTTGCAAGCTTCTTGCTTCTGATTCTGGACATAAGGCATCTAAAGATTAGGCTTAGCTGGGAAGAAGGAAATGAGGCTGGGGTACTGCTCTTGGTGGTGGCTCATGTTATGGGGTCTCCTTTTTCACCTAGTCTAAGGATGAGACTGTCTTATACCTGTTTTGTAGTCTTGGGTGGTAGCAATACATAGTGTTGGAACAAATTATTTTCCTAAATTGAAGTAAACTCAGTTTAGGCTCCATTATATAGATTATGTACATAATTGATCCTGAGACCTTGAAATCAACAGCTAGATGGGCTCTTTTGGTATAAATATTCTCAGTGCAGTACTTTGTGGGATTATTTAACTTGGTACTTTATAAAGAAATTATAAGAATTATAAGAATTTATCCAATTATGTTAAATATGTAATAAAAGCCTTTCAGAAATAATTTATTACCTTATTCTCTCAATATTTGAATACATAAGCTTCTGGTATGAGGATGATACTAGCAAAACTTCTAAGATGCTATGCCTATGCTAAAAAGTCTTATTATCTTTTCTTAATGGAAACATTGGAAAGGCCATGATGATAAATTAGATAGCTGAATTAATAATGACTAACATGACCTTACTGTGAGGGCTTTACTGCTTGGATTAGTTTTCTACTGCTGCTGTAACAAATCACCACTAACTTCGTGGCTTAGAACAACACAAATCTTTATTCTCTTATAGCTCTAGAGTTCAGAAGTCTAAAACAGGTCATCAGGGCTATGTTTCTTTGAAGATTCTAGAAGAAAACTCATTTTTTTCCATTTCCAGCTTCTAGAGGTGGTCTACATTCCTTGTTTTGTGACCTCAGTCACTCCAGCACCTGAGGTTGTCATTATATCTCTTCTGTGATTCTGATACTTCTGTCCCCTCTTATAAGAACCCTTGTGATCACATTGGGCCCACCTAGGAAAGCCAGGCTTTCCCAGCTTCATCTTTCCATCTTAAGATCCTTAGTTTCATCATATCTGCAAAGTCCCTTTTGCTACTTAAAGTGGCAGAATCATAGAGTTTGGGGATTAGGATGTGGACACCTTTGGGGCAAGGGACATTAACTTGTCTACTATACCACTGGTCTCTGAAAGTCATGCCAGTATAATGGTGATTTTTAACTTAACATATTAATGTTAATTTGCTGAACTACACAACCCATTTCCCAATGTGGATATGTATTGCACACCATATATATATACTATTTTTATAAAAATATAATAAGAAAATAAAATAAATACCAATTAAGTGCAAATATCAGCAACAAAAATATCTCCCGAGACAAAAGAAGGGGTAAGCTTAAAGTTTGCTCTTAATTAGAGAGAACTTATTTATAATACAGGAAACCTTTAATAAGAAAGCAGAAAATCTTGTCTAGTACTTTATAATAAGGTAAGAAGTGGCAGGTAGGAGGGAGTACCATTACACTTTGCTCTTTGTAAACTATGTGAAGAAACTCTAAGAAGCTGGGAATACATGTCTCCAGTGTAATAAAACAACTAATGATGAAGATGGTTTACACTTTAGATTACATAATTCATTCTGAAGAAACTAATCTCCAGAAAGTTGCAAATACCCTCCAGGATCTATGTTTCAAAGAAAGAAGTTAAATTAAATAACAAAATTAAATTAAAGAAATAAAAGATACTAAAGATGGAGTAACCATAATGCAGGGACCAGATATAGCGGTAATTTAACTGCTTTATTATTGGGTTACTAATTGTTGCTCCATGCAGTTGTACCACTGTGGCATCTGATCCCATCAAGTCTCTGAAGTTAAGCAGGCTCAGACCTGGTTAGTACTTGGATAGGAGACCACCTGGGAACACCAGGTGCTGTAGGTTTGGGAGAAGGATCCAGCAACTCACTCCAAAAAAACAATTTGCTGTTGTTGTTGTTAGGTGCCATCGAGTCGGTATCCGACTCATAGCAACCCTCATAGGGTTTTCACTGGCTGACTGTTTCGGGATTGCCTTGGGAGTGGATTGCCAGGTCCTTCTCCCATCTTTGCGGGGCTGGGAATTGAACTCGGGTCCTCAGAGACTGCAGTGCAGCGCTCTAACAACTGAGCTAAATCCCAGCCCCCCCACCAAAAAAAAAAAAAACAACAATTAGTCATCAAAAATCCTATGAATAGCAGAGAAGCATGATAACAGTGTTTTGCCTGTTGTACATAGGGTCCCTATGAGTTGGACACCAACTTGATGGCACCTAACAACAATTGTTACTACTTTTCTTAGTGCTCTGGTAAAAATTTCATGTTTTGAGTAGTCTTTCCTTAACATTATTTTCCCAAAACCCTTGCTGCTTTTAATGCTTGGTTTTACAAAATGTGAGGTTCATTAGGAACATATATTTGACATAACAGATAGTACAGTCTTTGAAGTTCAAAGACCTAGATAATGCCCTTCAAAGTAATGAAGAAATACCATCTGAGTACCAATTGGTAATTTTATTTTTCCTGAAAAAATCCCACAAAAGGAAGATACTTGCCCCAGAATAAGAGAGCATTTGGAAAATTGCAAAGATTTGGAAAAGTTTTGGCATAGGTAATATTTGAGCCAATTAGAAAAAAATTAGTAAATATTACTTGGTTAAGAAAGATGGGAAGAAGACTTAGAAAGGGAAGGGAATCTCAATACATATCTGTTGCATTCGTTCATAAATTTCTTAGGAGCTTGAATCTGATTGCTTATGTCTAAAAATGGCTGGACTCGTTGACTGTAACCTGTTCAGCATTTTGTCAAAGAGGTGCTTTCGAGATTTCCAGCACCATAGAAATTGCTTCGGGAAAATTGTGCACCAGCACTCTGGTGAGTCCTGTCTTTCCCCATCCTCACCTGGCCGTCTGGCACTCACCTACTAAATGATCAAATTGACTTAGGAAAAGTCATCTTCAGCACAAATGAAGGAGATCATTGGGGCTGCTGCCAAGAGACAGGCCATGGCAAGGAATTTAGGCTCTTTACGTGTGTACAAGAGCATTTTCCTTTTGAATTTAGAATTCTTTATTCATAGTTTGAGAGAGAAAGGGGAGGAGAGGTAGAAAGAGAAAGACGAGAGAAGAGGGGTCACTGGGAATCTTCCCATAATGCTCTCACTGCCCTGATAATTATTTGGGGTACCATTAGCAAGAATGCTGTTTATTGCTGTGGGGGCTCAGGAGATCAGGGAATGGGAAGGGGTGCTGGGCACACAGATCCCAGATCCCTGCCCTTCAAGGTAGACGCAGCATTGACATAGTCCCTCCTGTCTGCCTTAGTTTTGAAAAGGGGAGGTAAGAGGGCAAGAAGAGGTGAACTTTTCCTATGCTGAGAGACAAGTCAGACAATATGAGTTTTAATTGAAATCATATCCCTAGCATTTTCCTTTTCAAAAGCTGTTAGCATGATCGAGGTTACAGTTTCTTGTGACTACTATTATTACTATCATGCTGACTGCTCTGGGCAGGGGCTGAAGGTTACATGTGGGCTGAGAACGCTGGGTTTGATGGGAGGGGCTGGCAGACCCAGCGCCCCAGCCTTGGAACTCTCCATCCCGGCCAGATTCTGGCTTTCCTGTCACTGGCTGCACACTGAGCAATGAGCCGTCCACCTCCAGTCTCTGAGAACCACCCTGGTCTAGCATGTTGGTGATGCTGTCCTTTCCATGTGTTCCCATATGTCTATATTTTTTGTGTGTGTCCTTGGTGTCACTGTCCACCTTTGGGAGTGGGATCCAGTTGTGCGGCTCTTGGATCATGAAGAAGACAACTCCTCTTTGAGACTTTCTCAGTCACAGAAAGTGTATTCTCAGGGGTCTACAGGGGTTCCATTCTGAGGTGTGGAGGGCCCTGTAGCTTAACTGGGCTCCTTAATCTTTAATATATGCCTGAATCTCCTTGAGACCTTGCTAAAATGCAGAATTGATTCCGTGGGTTTGGTATGGGGCTTAAAAACCTGTGTAGGTTTCACAAACTCCTGGGTCATTCATGCCGATGCCAGGGGGCCACGAGCCTTTCTTTGACTCACAGGAACTTAGAATATAGTTGGAAAAAATTCCATGAGGCCTTTAAGTTGTATATACTTTTCAGAAATAAAACCCAAGGAGAGAAAGCTCAAAGGGGCCCTCTGTATTTGCGGAGGGTCTGACCGTCGGTGCTGTGTGGGAGAAAATCTACCAGAGGTGAGAAACATAATCTTGCTCCTGGGCCCTGGGGAGTGAGTGCCCTGGTTGGAAGGACAAGGCTCCCACACAGGCAGCAATCAATCACATGCCACATTTTATTGCTGCTGAAGTGCCAAGTGAGGGGTTCGGACTCTGAGTGGCTCTGATGTGGAGAGTGGCAGGCAGTCTGACGGAGCTGGGAAATCGTGGTTCGCAGTGTGGCTTGCTCGAATGTGAAGGTGGTTCATTCCAAGAAGCCGGCATAGCGGACCCCATCCCTTCCTTTTACTTTGTTTCCCTGGACCTTTCCTGGTTCCCAACATCTCCAGTGGTTTCTCTATGGGGACCAAGGGACCTGGGTGAGAGAAAGAATATCCTCATGTGCCTGGCCCACCGGGGTGTGGGCACAACAGGGGTCATGACCTTTCACTCAGGAACTTGGTCAACTAACGTGTCCTGAGCACCCACTATGTTCCAAGTGGAGCCTCCGCATGTCCCTGGGCACGTAGGAGTGAGTGGATTCTGTCCACACCCTTTAAGAACCCTGGTTGGTGAAAATTAGATAACATGGCCACTCTGGTTGAGGGCAAATTTGTGGCTTTTGAAAACATGGAGCTAAGGGGTTCCTTACTGTAGACAGCAATAGAATTTCTTCAGAAGCAGTTCAGGGTGAGACAAAACAAAAAAGTAACCCTAACCAGCCAGGCTTGTTGTGGGGTGTTCTAACAGACTTTCCCTCCTTTCATAGGTGGTTTTGTTTGGAGGAAGATGCTAACATGGCCCTCCTGGGCCTCAGTGGCTTTAGGATAGTTGGGGAAACTGAATGATCCTGGCTTCTGAATATCTAAATTGTTTGGGCACTTTTGGTGTTAGATGAGGTTGTTGTTAGGTGCCACTGAGTCATGTCCCACTCAGCAACCCTACGTAGAACAGAGGAAACACTACTGACACTGTGCAGTGCCATGCACTATTGTCAGTGCTTCTCAGCTATTCATAGGGTTTTCAATGGCAGATTATTTTGAGAGTGGGCTGCTAGCTTTTTCTCCCAAGCCTACAGCACCCAGTCTTCCCAGGTGGTCTCCCATCCAGGGACTAACCAGGTCCAACCCTGCTTAATTTCCAAGAACAGAAGAGATGCGATGCCAGGGTGGTACAGCTGTAGATAGGATTGTTTTGTAGGCTTAGGTATCCTGTGGCCATGGGGCGTCCTAGTGATTATCTGGTAAGTAACCACCTCTGACATATTTTGAAGCAAACAAGATCAGCACAAGGGTTCACGCTCACTGAATTACATTTTTAGGGGTGAGGTTGCCTTCACTGTCCTTTGAAGAAAAGTCCTGTTTTGCCCTACTCCTCTTGAAAACATTTAGGTACTAAAGCAACTTTGAATACAATCAGTAGAAGTTCAAAATGTTTAATGGGGCCCATAGCCATCAGGCTAAAATGCTTGTCACGTCCTCTCTCTAATGTGCACCGCACATTCCTTCCTGGAGTGAGAACCGCGAGTGTTATTTTTTTGGCTCAGATCTTGGCAGGTGTGTAACGTGACTCCTGATAGCAGGACAGCAGATTACATTCGGCTATAAAACCATTTCTAAGGCTCTTGGCACCCAAACTGTTATTGCATGTCTGCAGGTGTTTAGTAATTGGATTAATGTAGAGCCGAAGGAATGTCTGCTTCTCGGCTCCGAGAAACATTGAGGAAAGACAAATTCATTTTGGAGAGTGACCTGGAATGCACGATGACAGGCCTGTGCTCACACATGAGGCCAGATCTAAGCCCGCACGTTTCCAATGCGCTGCTGTGAGCAGTCACCTTCCATAGGAAGGTTTATCCAAAGCTAAATACAATAACAATGGCCTTGTGAGTCAGGCGGGAAGGAACTTCAGCGTGGGTTTTGATCCTCTTCCAAAAGCAACTCAGACAACTTGAGCTTAAGCCTTGCTATCATGCCGCTTATGAACCCTGCAATCCTAGGTGGGTAATAATAATAATAATTTTTCAAAGGCTTTGGTAAACAGAAGATGGTGCTAAGCTCCCCACCGGAAGTGCAGAGACCACACTAGTATCCTGGATCATTATGCTTTTGCCAATTCATTCCCACCTAAATTGTGAAGGCACAGAGTGCACTGTGTGGCCAATGTCCGAAGATAGGGTTGATAAAATGATGAGCAGTCTTCCTACCTAATTGGAACGGTGACCAGCGCCAGGAAGTGGCTGCTTCTGGGGTATCCTGTCGTTCCAGCTGATTGAAACTTACACTCTCCTCCGAGAGCAAGAAGCCAAACTCCCAGTGGCTCCCATATGAGTAGATAAAACCTAATGGTTTGCCCTTACACAATGAGCCTCTTTCTCAGCTTTACAACTCAGAAGGGAGGCGGACCATTTGGAGAGTGTCCAAGTCGTAGGAAGATAATAGTGAAAAGGCACGTTTTGTAAGAAAGGCAAAAGAATTGGTCCTGCTTAGCTTAAATCCTAGTGGGGTAACTTGTAGTTCACAAATATTATTACAGTAGGTGGTGAGAACAGAATGGGGACAGGGGAGAACAAGAAACCAGTCACAGCTCCCAGAGAAGGATTTGGAAGGCAAGGGCTTGTGAGGCAGAGGGAATGAGAGATCCATGTGTGGAGGAGGGAATGGGGCCCAATCGGCTACTCATCTGGTCAACAGAATTTACAGATCACAACAGCCCCTCGATGTGTGGGGGATGTGAAGAGACCCAGTTCTCTTTGGCCTGGGAACTGTACTCCAGGAGGCGTAGGCGTGTGACTCTGGAGGCATGACTGTGTGGCTGTGAGATCTCATACTCCACGAGGGAGCATGGGAGGCCTGGCCAGGAAGATGCTGCTCCCCTTTGGAGGCCATAGGTCCTCCTTGGCTGGCTGACAGGCTCTCACTGACACTCCAGCTGCCTTTCAAACTCTCAGCCGGAGGGCAGTGACACAGGGTGGGGGGTGCAGTTACAATTGCTGATCTGATTGTTTGGGATGGTAAGTGGGTGGAAAGCAGAACTTTGGAATGCAGCCTTGGTCACCTTGACACGAGGGTCTATGAAGGTATGGGGGAGACGAGCACCCTGGGAGTGTGAGGGACCTGTCAGGGAAGAAGGGGACAGGTGGTGTGTGGAGAGGGAAGGAGGCGGTCTGTGAGTAACAAACAGCTGAGCAGCGGTGATAATAATAAGCGTTTCACATGGAGGGCTGACATCTTGGGGGACTGGCCAATGGGGCTTTTTAGCAGCAAAGTGCCCAGAGCCTTCACCATCGAGTCAGCGCAGGGACAGGTCAGGCTGTTCTAGTGAAGATCAGAGAAGTGAAGGGGCAGTGCGCTCGGGTAGGATGAGGCAGTCATGGCAGGGCCAAGGAGAAGGGAGTTCTGTGTGGGTCATTGGGAAGACAAGAGGACTATGGGTGAGACATGGGGTTAGCTCTGTCTTAGTAGTACTAGGATAACACTGGGAATGGTATTTTACATTTTTCCCAGGGTAGAAAGGAGCTTGGATAATCGAGATGGTAGTGACTGATGAGAACCGAAAAGCTGAAAAGTAAGTCTTCATTCAGAGGTTGAAAATGAAATTGTAAAGCAGCAGCCCAAAGAACAATCAAATGACCTTGAAAAGTGCAGAATTATGTAAACCTGTGGGGTTAGGAAGCCTGCAGCCATAGCCGTGTGGCATCCAATCCCATCAGATCTCAGAAGCAAAGCGGCGTCGGGCCTGGTTAGTGACCGCCTGGGAACACCAGGTGCTGTAGGCTTGGGAGAAGGACCTGGCAACCCATTGCCCCCAGAAAACAACAACCAGCCATTGAAAACCCATCTGAATAGCAGAGAAGCACTGACAATAGTGTTTCACCTGTATAAGGCCTGCATCCGATCCCTTAAGATCTCAGAAGCTAAGCAGAGTCGGGCCTGGTTAATACTTGGATGGGAGACCACTTGGGAACACCAGATACTGTAGGTTTGGGAGAAGGACCCAGCAACCACTCCCAAAAATCAATCCGCCATTGAAAACCCTATAAACAACAGAGAAACACTGACAATAGTGTTTTGCTTGTTGTATGTAGGGTCGCTATGAGCCAGATGTCGACTCTACGACACCTAAAAACAACATTGGGTTAGGGCAGAAAAGGTTCCTATAGGCTCCAGTCCAAACCCATTACTTTAAACCTGATAGGAAACTGGACCTTTTCTTAAGCACAAAACTAGCTGAGCTAACCTTGGACTCCCCAGGGGTACAGAAAGGTGTGGGATCGAAGATGCTATGCTCTGGATGTGGTGTGAGTGTGGCCCCCAAAGCTTCATGAACTGGAAGCTCTGTCCTCAGGGTGTTGATGCTGAGAAGTAGGGGAGGTTTTAAGAGGTGGTGTCTATTGAGAATATTGGGGTCTTTGAGAGGGATGAATGCCTTTCTCTCAGGAGTGCTTTCTTGCTCTTGTAGAACTTCCTGAAACAACAAGAGCAGGTTGTTGTAAGTGAGTCTGGCCCCCGTCCTGAATCTCTCTGGCATCCTTTCTCTCTCTTCTGTACTTGGCCATTCCCTTTTCCACTTCTCAATGATGTTTTAAGATAGCCAAGGGGGCTCTTACCAGGACACTGGCACCATTCTCTTGGACCTCTAGAACCGTGAATTAAATAACTTCTTTTCTTTATGAATTATCCAGCCTCAAGTATTTTGTGATAGCAACCCAACATAGACTGTGACAAGGATACAGATAGAGATGAGAGGGAATAAGTAGTAACTGCTGTGTGCTGGTTTCCTACACTGAAATAATTCATTCAATCAGAAAGTTTTAACTAAGTACCAACAAATTACAAGGTATTATGAAAGATTGTGAAATATTTGGGTAAAAGCTTCCAGTTTTTTGGGAAGAGATGAGAAACCTCTGGGAAGGAGAATAATGAGGTCCTGGGGAATTCAGCTGATGGAGAGATAATGGTGAGGCTGATCCTGAAAGATTTCAGAAAGGAGCACTGATAATCTCCTCTGTTCTCCTCTGCTCTGACAATGCAGATGCATGTGATGTGATTGTGTGTGTGTGTGTGTGTGTGTGTGTGTGTGTGTAGGAGTGAAAAGGAGGTCAGGCAAATTGGGAGAAGACTCCACAAGGCACACATAGGCTAGTTATTTGGTAAGCCCTGGTGTAGCTTCTATCTATAATATATAAGAATGCATTATTATTGATGTTCTGTGCTGATGTTTCCTCCATGAACACTTAGGAACAGACAGTGGAAAATGGACTGGAGTAACATTGATTCCTTCAGCTGAGTTGTAGAAAAACTCCAAGTTCTCACCTTTCAGTATTGTGAACTTCTGTTGGTATCATCAATGAACTTGATATTTACATGTAAAGCCAACAGTAACATATTGCCCATATAGCAGCTGGATATCTTTTCAGCTCTGAGGCCAGACTTGTTTTGAAAGGAGTCAAGGTGCCTAGAAATGGCTGGCAGGATCCCCTCCCCAAGCTCCCACTCTTACTTTTCTTCAGCACCACTTTATCTTAGAAGCCTCTGAATGCAAAAAGCCTCTCTATACTGAATCTCTCTCCTTGTTTACAAGATATTAGGGCACAGATGGAAGGATTGCATCAGAGGTCAATTTCTTCACCTCTTTTAAACTTTTTATCATATAAAGCAGCATGCTGAAAGAGCTTCATGCTACTGGAGATTGCAACATCAAATGGAGATTTATCCACTTTGGAATTCTATCCAAAAGCCTTTATGTATACATTCCATCTCTGTCCACAGCGCACAGTGCACCTACCCTTTACACCCAGAACAGCAGGCAGCTTCTTCACCTTTCTCTGGTCTGACAAGTGACTCTCTAGCAGGTTCTTGTTGTTTGGTGCTATTGAGTCGACTCCAACTCATAGTGACCCTCAGAGGGTTTTCAATGGCTGATTGTTGCAGGATTGTTTTGGGGAGTGAACTGCCATATCCTTCTCCCATTTTTGCAGTGCTGGGGATGGAACCCAGGTCCTTAGAAAGTGCCCAGCAGGGCTCTACCAACTGAGCTAAATCCCAGCCTTGTGCTCTTGTTAGGAGGTGTTTTCTCAGGTGACACTCTGGTGACACCTCACTGCTAGGGACTATCTCTTGCAAAAGGAAAATTAAAATCTGAATTGTCAGAAGGAAGAAAAGCCAAAGAAGCAAGATATGGATTCAAATTAGGCTAAGATGTTTCCTGATTTGTAGAGGGCCTACGGGATATGTTGGATTTTTTTTTTTCAGTACTGTGGAGTTGAACCCAGAGCCCCATACATACTTTGCTGGCACTCTACCAATGACCCACACTCTCAGCCCATTTTTTTACTTTTCTATTTTGAAACAGGGTCTTGCTAAGCTATGCAAGCTGCCTCTGGCCTTGAATTTATGAGCCTCCTACTTCTGTCTCCGGAGTCGCTGGGATTACAGGAGTGTGCCACCACGCCTGGTAGGATATGTTTTAATAAGTAGATTGAATTGGACCACAATGAATATTACTTGTATATACAATTCATAAAATAGCTATTTCATTAAATAGACAGAAATTCTACTTGATTGTCTTGTTTGCTCTGATGATGTTATAAAGCAAAACTTTTTAAATACAAAGATACGGCTCAGGTAGATTATGACCAGGACCCTCAATTATCCAAATCATTGACCTTTTCCAGTTAGCAGAACAACACTCTAGAACACAGGCTGCCTGTTTCTCTCCCACACTGGCCAGGAGGACCTGGCAAGGTAAAATGCAGAAAACTGGCAAAAGTCCATTTTCAACCCACATGAAAAACGGTCACCCATTTTACTTCTTTCTCTCCAAAGTAAGAAATAAAAGAACCCTTCTTTATATAAAGTTGTATGTCAACGTTCTCCAAAGGGGCGCAGATAAAAAGGGCTGTGTTTTCTCAGAGAATAAGCTGGGACAGGGAAGTCAAAGTGAATGGCCTCCTCCTGTCACTGCACGAATTTCCTCCCAGCCACCCCTAAAAGGACATAGGGAACATCTGGTGGTCAGGAAGCTGAGTCAGCAAGGGGCTGGGAGTGGAAGCTCTAGCCACATGGTCTCTTTTGCTTCTTGCTACCTGGCAAGGGGGTTGGGATTTAGCTCAGTTGGTAGAGCGCTGTGCTGCAGTCTCTGAGGCCCCGAGTTCAATTCCCAGCACCACAAAAATGGGAGAAGGACCTGGCGATCCACTCCCAAGGCAATCCCGAAACAGCCATTGAAAACCCTATGAGGGTCGCTGTGAGTAGGATACTGACTCGATGGCACCTAACAACAACAACCTGTCGAGGGGCTTGGCAGGGCCTCCTACCCCTCCTTCCCCAAATGCTAAGCACAAGTCCAAAGAGGGCGCACTAGGGGAAAAAGGCACTGAATAAATAACTCCAAACGAAGAGGTGTTTGTGATTGATTGGTTGATGCTTTTATTCGCCATCCCCAAAGCCTCAAGCATCCTCTGGGAGTCAGATGCAAGACCACAGCTGCAGAGACAGAGGCAAGTGGTGCACAGTTGCTGCCTCCAGGAGGCCCTCAGTGCCAAGTGTCTCAGCCTCTTGCCAAGTGTCTTAGAATTCTGGCTGCAGATAGATTTATGTTTTCTTCTTCAGTGTTCACTCACGGCATAGCCTTGTCCAGTGGGTCAGGAACACCAATGTCCTATGAGGTGCTGGAAGGTGAGAACAGCTGTATCACCAGAAGCACTGAATTTGGGTTGTGGCTCTGCCTGTTGACAAATTAATTATAGAATATTTATGACAGTGTACCATAAGCTATAAGTGATGTACATATATATTATTTTTATCAATAACAATAGCCATTGTTTATGATCCTTTGTTTTTTCTTTTTTTCTGTAGTCTTAGGGGTTGAACCTGGGGCCTGATGGGAGCATTCCACCACTGAGGTGCACCCCTAGTCCTTTTTTCACTTTTTATTTTAAACAGAGTCTTGCTCAGTTCCATAGGCTATCTCTGGCCTCCAACGTGTGGTCCTCTTGCCTCAGTCTCCTGAGTAGCTGGGATTGCAGGTGTGTGCTACCACAGCCAGCTGTTTATGATCATTTTCATTAGCCACTGCAACCAAAACGCTCTTTGTGGTGAATGCAACACATTATGTTGGAAAGCAGAGACAGAAACAGAAGGATATAGCACAGTACTTTATAGGTGGCAATAGTTAAATGTGATAGCCATAGAGTTCAGTGAATTTTAAACTGTGGGGTCAGATTTGGATTTTAGTCCCACCTCTGTCATTGACAAGGTTTAACCTTGAAATTATCATTTTCCTCATCTGTGAAAAAGGAGTAATGACAACTGAGTGGTAGGGTTGATATTGAGGAATAAGGGAGGGAACTAGCAAAGGGAAGAGAAGATGATGGAAGGTGGGATGGGGAGGAGAATCAATGTGGAGGGATAAAGGGTGAGAGGATAATCTCAATGTGAACAATGCAACTTCATGAGTATATTGGAAATATAGGGGAATATAACCCATTTGAGTTTTACTACGTCCCAGTCAAAATATTCCATAAACCTTGTAAGTTGATAAAAGTGTAACTATTTTAGTGATGTAATAGTTGCATAATGGAAAAAGCCTATGCTGTATTACTCTGTACTCCACCATTATTTACTAATAAAGGGAGAAAGAAAAGTATAAGTAAAAAAACAAAAGAGAGATACTGTGTGAAAAACTCTCACAACCTCGCCAGGTTTGTAGAGAGCACTGGATCAATGTGAGCTGTCACGTGAGGATACAATAAAACAGAGTTGTGGTACAGACCAGGATGTCTCTTAAAATCCTTAGCTTCTTTCAGCTTCCATAGCCGAGAGCATGTTACACAACTCTAAGTTACAAGGATGTTTATCTCACAGGTTTTATTTTTAGGAAGAATTGCACTAAGCATTGCTCCCCTCACTTCTAAGATTTATCAGAAGAAACACTGGAGTATAATTGTCTGAAACTACAGAGTGACACTTTTTCCTTTAAAAATAGAGGAAATCAGTAAAACAAAATTGATGAAAAACTCCTGGAAGACAACTGGAACATAGAATATTTTTGATCATAAACTATAAGCTTCATTTCTTATTTAGGTAGTACATTTTTAACTCTGAGTGTTTACGATTTTCCTAACCATGGAAATTTATACCATTTTTCTTAAAATAAATATGTATTAAAATTGAACTAGAAACTACATTAGTCTTTTTCCTTCACATTGATTTAGTGATTTCAGTATTTTCCTTGCATATTATTTTAAACTGAGGATTCAACATTTATTTTATTATTTTTAAAATTTTTAGTTCTTGTACTGGTTGAGCCCAGGTCCCTGTTCATGTTAGACAAGTACTCTTCCACTGAACTGCACTCTCAGCTCTTTTTTTTTTTGAGAGAAGGTTTCAGTAAGTTGCATAGGCTACCTCTGGCCTGGAATTTGTGATGCCCCTGACTCAGCCCCTGAGTCACAGGGATTATAGGCATGCACCACCACATCTGGCCAGTATTTACTTTTAAAAGGACAAGGGCAGGGCTTAGGATGGTCATGGTGAGCAGGTAGTTAGTAAAAACAATTCCAAACAGAAATTGAAAGAGATTGAGTAATTTGCTGAAGGTCACATAATAAGGAGAGAAGCAGGAACCCAAATGTGGACCCATGATCTGAAACACTTTCTAGTGCTACTAAGTGAAGAAAAGCATTTTTGAAAATGAATTATATGGCAAAGGATTGCCCTGTGTGATGACATCATGCATTAATCAAATATCACTACAGGACAGGAATTGGATTCCAAGAGCAACCTGAAGGGCTGCCGCCAGGGCTCAGAAGACAGAGTCACCTTTAGTGCTCGTGAAGCTAAGCAACTAGCTGAGCAATCCAGAATGTGTTTTTTAGTCACCGCAGAATTGGAATACGTAACAAAAATCTTGAAAATGTGAAATGCAAATACTTTTTTTGTAGTTATGTTTTAAAAAGTTTATCCTAAGGCTATGGTTGGGCTGGGATTTAGCTCAGTTGGTAGAGTGCTGCGCTGCAGTCTCTGAGGTCCCCAGTTCAATTCCCAGCACCGCAAAAATGGGAGAAGGGCATGGCAACCCATTCCCAAGGCAATCCCGAAACAGTCAGCCATTGAAAACCCTATGAGGGTCGCTATGAGTCGGATACCGACTCGACAGCACCTAACAACAACAACAAGGCTATAGTTAGAGATTGTGCAAAAGTTGTACATATAGATGTCAATTTTAGTATTGCTTATTATATAAAAACAGATGAATGAAGCCATTGGTCTTCACACACACACACAAGTACTCACACACACACACGGTAGGACTTTAGGCAGCCATGAAACCCATTGTTGAACAATCTATATAGACAGGGGAAAGGTTTCTTGTAATATTGCTAACAGAAAAGGCAGGCTATGAAAAGTCTCTTTATTTTTAAAAGGTATATTCACTTTTTAAAAATAAGACTTGAGTAAACAAATGTTTCATTCGGAGTAGTGGGATGATAGATGATTCATGCTTTCCTCATAGTGTTCTCCATTTTATAACGAGCATATATCACATTTTTAATCAGAGAAAATGTCCAATAAATGTCATTCCCCACTCCACCCCCCCAAAAAAAATAGCCAAATCCTGCCTCTCCAGCCCTTAGCTCAGGAGTTGCATTGTTTCATACCCTTCAAGTCACACACAAACTCTGGCCATACAACTGTTTAAAGACTCATTCTCTAAGTACTTCTGAGGATTCTTGTACTGGCCTAGGGAGCGCATGTTGGACTAGAAGACAATTCAAGGGTGTCTTTGCCAGAATCTCTTATTTACTGTCCTCTACAAGGCCAAGTGCCTGGTCTAACCTGCTGCATCAGACCCAGTTCCCCTGAAGAAGGTTCTTCCCCACCCAGTGCACTGCCTCCTGGAAGGGGGTTCCCTTGTGGCTGGAGGGTCCTCTTGCTGTGGGGTGTGATGGTTGTCAACATGGCGGCTTTGCCAGGGACATCCTCAGAATCTCATGTAAGAGGTCCTGGGCAGGTAACTACATGCTTGTGCTTGCTTGAATTTGCACTAACAACATCCAGGGTTCTGCTTTACTCCATTGTTCAGAATAAATGGCAGATAATCCTCCTGGAAGGAGGAGGAGGTTGAGTCACATATTATCGACTGCCTACCCAGAGTGATGCTGGGATTTAGCTCAGTTGGTAGAGCGCTGTGCTGCAGTCTCTGAGGTCCTGAGTTCAATTCCCAGCACCGCAAAAATGGGAGAAGGACTTGGCAATCCACTCCCAAGGAAATCCCAAAACAGCCAGCCATTGAAAACCGGATACCGACTCAATGGCACCTAATATCAACAACAACAACCCAGAGTGAGCTGTGTGCACTATTTTGCTCAGGACATTGAGAGATTGGTTGGACATGCTCCTGGTGGTAGTTGGCAGTCTGTGGGCTCAAGGATTTGGAAGGACAGCTGGGTTTCTGCCTTGAGAAGTGCTGTCATTCTCTGAGATGGATGACATTCACCCTCTAATTGAGTCTTCCTGTCTGCTGCCATCCCTGGTTGATGCCCGGCCCCAGTCTCTGCATGGGCCTAATATGCACCAGTCTAGGAGCCGAGAAGGGTGAGCACCCCAAACTGGGCTTTCTCAGTGCCGTGGCTGGGAAGGACACAGTCCTGGAGGATGGGGGCCCTCTGCTTCTGCTCCTATGAGTGTGTGACCCCACCTGAAAAAAGCGCCTTGCTGAGTCTTCAGGGGCAAAGCTCTGCTGTGCATGTGTTCCCCGGGTTTCCTTGCCTTCCCCTCTCCCCCTTTGAAATGAAAAATAAAGCCACCTGTCAAAGCCGGTGATATGTTCAGACCTGTAACCCACACAGATTCAGGAAGACTTCAAAGTGGAAACTCCTCGGGTCTGATTACACTTCGTCGCAGATGGTGAATTTATGCCCTGCGTCCCACCTCTGCTCTGACTTCTGGACTTTAAGCTGCAAGCAGAATATACAGTGGTGTTATTTGCAGACTAATGAGTTAAATGCCATTTATTCTCTCAGACTTTATAGACTCTCTGGATCTCAACAGAGATAAGCTGAAACTTAGCTTCTTTTATACATTCTGGGCCCAAAACACATTTATTATTTATTATTAGAAGATAAAAACATTCCCTACCAGGGTATCTGTCAGCTTCATAGCACTTCAACTTGTGGAAATGGGGGTATGAATAGTACATAACTCATAAGGTGAGGAATTGAATCATTGCAAATTGAATCATTGTGAATTGAATCACACAAAGCACTAGGAACTTTGCTTGAGATGAATTAAGTCTTGTGTATGTGTAAGCTGTCTACAGCTCTACCACCCTAGTATCTGATCTTGTCAGATCTCAGAAGCTAAGCAGGGCCAGGCCTGGTTAGTCCTTGGATGGGAGACCACCTGGGAATACCCGGTGCTATAGGCTTGGGAGAAGGACCCAGCAGCCCGTTCCCAAAACAATTAGCCATGAAAAATACCTATGAAGAGCAGAACGCTGACATAGTGCCAGGCATGGCACAGTGTTGGGAAGTGTTTCCTTCTGTCAGACCTGACTCGAAGGCACCTAACAATAACAACAATGTGGAAGGTATTGTTTTCCTGAGGAACCAGATGAGCATGGAAAAAGGAAGGTGAGTCTATGTACCAACTATTCATCAGTAACTATCCATTCCTATTATCTAGTGTAAGCTCTGCTATCAGCTATTTGATGCCCACCATGGTCTGGCTCCAACCTAGCAAAAGGAGAATGTCCAGGTATCTCATGGTTCTCTTCTGTGATGATTTTATTCTGGAAAACACTGGCATGCTACCTCTTCATAGAAGATCTACCCAATCTTTATCCTCTCTGTTGTCTCTGAACTTCTATAATGCATGTACTCTGGGCTGTAGAATTTGGTCTTAGAATCCAATTGCTTAAAATGTTGAAATATTTTGACTCATCCCACCAAGTTCTCTTTACTGATTCTCTGTTGTGACATCTACCAACTTCTGATATGTGTTCACAGTCTTGGATAACATAGGTTTGTTTAAAAAAAAGCCATGACTTGGAAGAGATATGGGGTTCATTCTGGGCCATCTCCCCCAGGTTTTGATGGCACCTTCCAGGTGAGTAGAACAAACCTGGGAAGAGCCTCTCTGAACTGGCAAGTCAGGGTCTATTATCTCAGGTGAACAGAGCACTTGCTCTCCAGATTGGTGACAGCTGACCCAGAAGAGGGTCCACAGATCCCTCTGTATTTCCTGCTTTGTGGGCCTTAAGGTGTTTACAAGGATCAGGTCTTTACTAACTCTCAGGGTGCAAGGTTTCTGGGTGGGAGGCTCAAGACACTTTGTCACTTGCTTATGACTTGCTCCTGCCTGGCTTGTCCTCAAGCTGAGAAAGGATCTAAAAGGAGTCAGCCTTGAGGTTGAGTAACTCCTCATACCCAGATGTTGTTGTTGTTAGGTGCCATAGAGTCAGTGTTCAACTCATAGTGACACTAGGTACAACAGATGAAACACTATTGTCATGCTTCTCTGCTTGCTATTCATAGGGTTTTCAATGACTGATTATTTTTTGGGAGTGGGTTTCCAAGTTCTTCTCCCAAGCTTACAGCACCTGGTGTTCCCAGGTGGTCTTCCATCCACGTATTAACCAAAGTAGACCCTGCTTAGCTTCTGAGATCTGATGGGATCGGATACCAAGGTGGTATGGTTGCAGGCACTTTCACCCATAAGGATGTGCAATTATTATGTCAGTAAAAATTTTTAAAAATGAGCATCAAATGTTCTTGAATTTTCTTCTAGACTCCACACCCTTTTATACCCATTCCAGTCTGACCAGCATGAAGCGCTCATAGCCCACTCACCTATTCTCAGCCCTTCCTCCCTGACGTTCCAGAGTCACTGATCAGATCATCTCTGTAGAAATGGCTACCTACCTGTCAGGCCTGTCTTTGGTATTGAAATCTCATACTGCCATCAGCTTAGAAGGCTGCTGACATTTTCAACACTTGGAAGAGAGCCCTCTCATAGATTATAAACACTTTTAATATTAGTTGAATATCGGCTATGGGCCAGGCTATAGATGTCTTGCCTGAATTGTTTTATTTTAGTCCTAACAATCACTTTGCAAAGTAAACATTATTATCCTGATATTAGAGCAGAGAAAATCAAGCTGACTGCTGCAAGTGTCTGAAAGGAAAAAGGAAGGCAAGTCTATGTGTGGACTATTCACTCATTACTCTCTAGATCCATTGTCGAGGGAAGATTCCTCTGCAAAAGAGCAGTGGGATTGGATAAGATGGCAGGGTTTGTGAGAAGATAAGTCACTTTAGGACCAGTGAGCTCTCTTGAATTTCAATGTTGTCCTTTTCTCCTTTGGCAAACTAAGCTGTAGTCAAAACTTGCTTCAAATAAAATGATGACAAAGAAGGAGCCATTTGGAGGTTTTTACTTATCAGTGATTCAGGTCCTCACTGTAGATTTAGCACAGCTGTGTTTTTTAATAATCTAGGTCAGATTAAAGGGATCCACGCTTGAAATGTGCGCTTTATTTAACAATGTGTTACTTGTAGCACCTCAGACACAAGCGGGCTCCTAAATTTCTGTTGAGGAAGTTGCATATTCAGCAAGCTACAGTTCGCACAAAGTTTTTCTTTTCTAAATCTTATTAAAAGCTTCAGTAGCTCTTGTGTCCTTCAAATAAATGAACACTAATTAACTCACACAGTTCAGTTCATTTAATTTTTAAAATAGCTCCATGCTATTTTATTTTAAAAATCTTAAGAGATTTCCTGAAGAGATCATTACCACCAAGCTGGTACTGACTTGTGCAGGCAATAAAACAAATAAAGTCATTAAAAATAATTTGAACAAAAGGAGTAACTTGATATTATGCCATTTACATTTGGTTAAAATGACATTTTAAAGTTCTCTTTCATCTTACTAAACAGATCTCTAAAAGAAAAAAAAAGTGATTAATAAATTATCCTCCATAAATCTTATGATAACTATTATAGTCTTTGGAGAATTATGAATCCACATCTGGAAAAAGTATTTTATATGCTACTGCCTGTAAAACAGCATGCCATGCATTTTACAAGTGCACGTTAGTAAGTAAAAATACGGTATGTTTTTTGTGTTCATCATTTTCCCCTCCAAAAGAAGTGTAAGCCTAGTTTATTTCATAATAAAGAGTGCTAATAAAGTTTATATGATGCTTGTTTTCCTCCCATACTTTGGTGCTAATGCAGTTTTGCTAGGTTATTCTATCACAACTTAAGGGAGGCTTCATTATAATCGGAGTCAGTCAGGTGCCCTTAGAAGCTCTGAGTGAGCAGAAACCAGCTGGCCCAAGGGGGTGGCAGAATCATCACAGGAGTGCACTGAAGGCACAGAGCCACACACTTCACTCTGTGCGCGTGTGTTTGCTCTTGACTTTGATTCCTTTTATACTTTATATTTAAATATGATATTCACTTTTTAAACGCATAGGTCTCATGAGCCTGTGACTGAAAATGCAAGACTGGTTCCTTTTTTTGGAATTAGAAAGTTGATTAAACTTAAACATTTCTTAAATAAAATGAGCAAAGTTCTTTGAGAGCCAGCAATGTCCCTTGGAAATAGAAAATGTTTTTCCGTTTCCAAGCAGCTGTTTGCAATAAGAAGTAGCTGGTGAGTGAAAGGGAAGGGCACCATTAAACAAGGTAACCCCTCCAGGGTTTTATGGAGCTCTGCAGTCACAGGAGCACCACCAGTGATAAATATCACAATAGTGGTTGCAGTGTGCCTGGTTTCATTTTCATGTGGATCCATGAATACACTCTAACTCAAGTCACAGAATGCATTTAATGACCACAGAAAAGTACAAGCTTAATGTACACAAAAGCAACCTTAGAAGAAAGAGATGTACAAGTCTTGTTTCTAGAAGAATAACCTACCAGAACCCATAACAATAACACCTGTAAAACAAATTTTCTTTTGCTTGCATTTTGGAAAAGCAGCAGGCTAGACTCTGTTAAGTAGATGCCAGGCCTTCCGTCTCCAGAGAGTTTTAATGCATTTATCTTTTGGGCCTTCTTTCCAAACATTTAGAATGACCAGATTAAAGACTTGTGATCCTATTGGAATAGTGAAGACCTTAAAGTTCACTGGGTCTGGCTCTATTACTTCACAGATGAGGAATCTGAGGAGGAATCTGAGCAGAGTGAGAAAGGAAATTGTCCAAAGGCTAGTAAGATAGACTAGCAAAGACAGGACTAGGACCCATGTTTCCAGAATTTATATCTTCCAACTCATATCCTTACCAGTTGATTGAAAAAATTTGTAACTTAAAATGGAGCAGCATGGCACATGAGGAGAGGGATTTTCATTCTCTCATGAGGATCATCAAAATGATCTCTTAGAATCTAATGCCACTGACAGAAGTAATTGATAGTGCCATTCACTGTGTCATGAAAACACTTGGTCACTATGGAACAGTTAAAAGTAGACAATTCTCGAGTACTCAGGGCACACAGAAAAATTGTGTTCTTATTCTAGGTTTCTAAGCTTATTTCTGCCAATAACTAGATGTGTGAGTGTGCATAATCCTCACAGCAGCTATGCACCTAAATTTCTTCAATCTTAAAATTATATCAGGAGAGGTGATTGCAAAGCTCCCTTTTGGATAAAATATATTAAGGAATCAGTCCAAGATTGGTGTTAGAACTTGGATAGAGTGACAAGATCATCTAATTTCTGCTTTGATTTCGATCTAAAACCTATGGATGTTCCTGTATCAGTTAGGCATTCTGTGTAACACCCCTCCTCAAGACTTTGAACCCTAAAGCAGCCACCATTTATTAACTCATGGTTCTATAAGTTAGGGATTTGCTTTGGGTTTATTCATAAATGCTAATCATTCTCCTGCTAGGAGTTTACAGGATAAGTGGGGTGATGGGGACACATGGGAACATATTTTTGTTTCTTTTTTCTCCTATAGGGCAGTCTGAGCTTGTTCATGTGGTAGTTTTAGGTTCCAAGAGACAGAGTAGAAGTGATCAAGGACTCTTGAGACCTAAAACGGGAACACCATTATTTCCATGTCATTGTACTGCCAAGATACCCCACAAGGCATAATTAAGGGGGCAAGGAGGTAGCTTCTGCTCATTGATGGGAGAAGTTGAAAAATCATAGTGCAGAGCCAAATTGACATGGATACAGAGCCAAATGGAGCATTTTAGCCATTTTCAATCTACCACAGTGCCTAACTCTCATTATTGGGAACACTATATGTTCTATAAATCAGTGGTGGTAAGACTTTTTGATTTAATGAATGACTAATAAAATAAAATAGTGTGGAAAGCACACACAAATACCCAAAATTTGACAAAATTCGATTGTAAGAACATTTCCATTATTTTACCAATAAAAAAGATGTTTACCACCAAAAACTGTGGGAAAAATATAGTCTTAGAGTAAAGGAATGGCAATCTTACACTGACATTTTCTGTATTGAATTTATTGTTCTTGCTTTTCTTGCCTCTCTGTGGACTGATGGAAACGTCATCAGGACAGGCCCTGCTATGTGTGGTAGAGCTTAAGAACCACTGATTGCCCCAAAGAGCATTTGTGCTAATGATCAGAAGGGGAGCAGCTATTCCTGCATGTCTTTGCACAGTCTGTCAGTGAGTCTGAGTTCCAGACACATCTCACCTGCAGATTAGCTGCAGTGGAGCACTGAAATATTACCCTGAATATCCACATTTAACTTGCTAAAGTACAAAGACTGCATGAGTCTTTCAGTTTAGTGGCGCAATAGTAAGGCTTGATGTTATGGCTCTGTTCTCCTTTGGACAACTGATAGGAGAGATTAGCCATCAGAGAGCCCAGTTCTTACCCAGGCACTGTATTTATCAACCAAGAATCTTCTGTTAAATCTTTCACTAGACCAAACTCCAATTTCCCCATCTGAGAAAAGAGACAGTAGTTAACACTTTTCTTTTTGTACTTTTATAAGTACTAAATAAAAAACTATGTGTAAAGTACTTGACACTATGCCAGGGTCCTACAAAATACTTACTATAAGACCACTGATTTTTAGATGGTTGGGTTGGTTTTTAAAATATTTGTTGTTCATTTTTGCATACCAGCCCTCCCAACACTGGATGGAGTTTGATATGTCACAGATGTCTTTTTGTTTTAACAGTGATTAGATTGTATTAGGAAAAGCATAAAAATAAAAGAACAGTATGAAATTGTAGCCACATTTTGTGAAAATGCAAACAAGTAGTTATAATTGAATACTTTTCTCAAAGATATTCAACTAACATTACTACCTCCATAATTCAGTCCTCATGCTTTTCATGGCACCTACTTACCATGGAGTAAGTGGTTTCCTAGGTTTGTCAGATACTCTAGGAATTTTGCAGGAATTAATTTGCTAGTCTTTCTTTTGCTACTAGCTTTTGTAGCTACAGCCCCAACCTCTCCTCATCAAAACCTAATATACGAGGAGGAACCATTTATAACTTCTCAAAGCAAAGACTCCCATTTCTCCCTTTCAGTATACTGATCTTATAGTTCTTTCAGGAGAAAAAGACAAAAAGGGAAACAGATGAATATGATGAATTGGTTTGTAGAGAGCAACTATGGAGGGGGTCGAGGTGGGGAATTTGGTTTTATTTAATCCCTTCTACTAGGTGTTCATGCAACATGTTGTTGTTGTTAGGTGCCATTGAGTAGAGTCCAACTCATAATGACCCTATGTACAACAGAACAAAACACTACTTGACAATGTGCCATGCTGGGCACTATATCTGTCAGTGCTTCTCTGCTACTCATAGGATTTTCAATGGCTGATTGTTTTGGAAGTAGGCTACCAGATCCTTCTCCCAAGGTTACAGCACCTGGTATTCTCAGGAAGTTTCCCATCCAAGGACTAACCAAGCCCAATCCTGCTTACCTTCTGAGATCTGATGAGATCAGATGCCAGGATGGTATGGCTGTAGATTCATGCCATGTTGTTGTTGTTGTTAGATGCCATCGAGTCGGTATCTGACTCATAGCGACCCTCTTAGGGTTTCCAATGTTTCAGGATTGCCTTGAGAGTGGATTGCCACGTCCTTCTCCCATTTTTGTAGTGCTGGAACTTGAACTCGGGACCTCAGAGACTGCAGTGAAGCACTCTACCAACTGAGCTAAATCCCAGCCCCTTAGATACATGCCATAGTTTCTTTTAATTTTTAATTGACCTTGAATAGTCTCTTGGCAGCTCCTGCTAAGGAAAGAAGATTACACACAGAGCTACTTCTTGGTTGCATATTAGAATGATAAAGATTTGAATGCTGTTAAAACCAAGAAAACTAATCCTGGGAGAGAAGGAACAAGGAGGAGTGAGAGATGGAGGAGGGGGTGACCTCAAGGTAAACAGCCCAACTTTAATAGTCCTGGAAATAATTGTAATAACACCAATAATGCCAAAGAATGGTAGTAATACAGATAGTCTAGAAAATTCATGTAATAGTACTGACAATGTGAAAGGATGGTTTACTACAAAAAAAGTTCCAATCTTAAACGTAATTGTGATCCAAGGATATATAGAAAAATATTACCACAAAAAGACAAGCAAATGGAAGAGAGGTCTTTGGTTGTGGAGTGGGTGGGACGGGGGAAGGAAGTACACAAGAGGGTAAGGGGGAACTTATCTGTGGAATGTACAACAATATGCATATATGGAAATATCACAATGAAATGCATGTCAGAATGAATAACATTAATGTGTACATTAAAAATTTCCAATAAAAAAAAAGAAGTAAGCCTGGCAGGATAGAAAAAAAAACCCCAAGAAAATGTTAAAACTAAGACAAAATCATTTTCAACAAGTCTATTTATACCACAAGCCTGCAGCCTGTAGCATTGTGGTGTCTGAACCCATTAGATTTCAGAAGCTACGCAGGGTCAGGGCTGGTTAGTACTTGGATGGGAGACCGCCTGGGAACACCAGATACTGTAGGCTTGGGAAAAGGAACTGGCAACCCACTTCCAAAAATCAATCTGCCATTGAAAACCCTATGAATAGCAGACAATATGAAGCACTATAGCAAACCCTGTGAAGCAAACCCTATGAAGCACTGACAATAGTGTTTCCCCTGTTGTATGTAGGGTTGCTCTGAGTCAGACACCGACTCAACGGCATCTAACAACAACATTTACATCTTACCCCGTCACCAACTTTTTCCCTACTGTTTTATTTATCTATTTGTTTTCCAAATTCTAGTTTGGAGTGTGTGTGTGTGTGTGTGTGTGTGTGTGTGTGTGTATGATAGAGAAAGAGAGAGAGAGAGAGAGAGAGAGAGAGAGACTATATGGGTGTGCACATGCACCAAGCAGCCCTGAACAAATGTCCCTGCCGCAGATGACTTTTGTGAGGCCTCATTTACACTGTCCACTCCACACTAATGGCTCTGGTTCTCTGACCTCTGTTGTTACCCTCGGCCTCCAATCCAGTGTTGCTCATGTTAGCTCACTGCTTAGGGAGACTTCCCGAGCAATGGAAGAGTTATTTCTTTTTTCAGCTATCTTATTATTTTGTTAGCAACCCCAAAGGTATAATTTCTTGCCAAGGAATCAGTCTCAAACTCTGCTGTATCCAAAGAAACCACCTTGACAACTTGTTGAATGCTTATATTGTCAATGAATTCTCTTCCCCACTCTATGTATACCTTTCTACATATATGTTGAAAAGCTATTTGTCCATATGTGGGGCCCCTTAGCTGGGGTTGGAACCCCACGCCCCCACTGGTGGTGAGTATGATGGAGACACAGCCACTCTGGGAGCCCTTCAGGGAGGCAACTCAACTTTATTCCCACGTACTGTGCTTATAAACCTTTTGTGTTAGCCAATCAGAACCTGTGATGTTTTGGGTTAGCCAATTAGGTGACAACAGATGATTGGACCAACCAATCAGATAATATCGGGTAACAATGATGTGGCAAGAAATTCGAGGAGGGGACACACCACAGCTGTGGGTCTGTGCCATCTTACCTCCACGTGGTGGACTCAAGCCAGGTGTGTCATAGTGAGTCACAAAAGAGTTCCGGGTATGCCTCAGGACTCCAGGTGGGCTAGACAAGCCTTGATCCAAGCAGTCTCAGAGCCATGTCTCTTCCGTTCCTCTCTATGCCTCATTCCTACCTACATGCACAAATGTATGCCATTTCATTCTCTTTTTCTCTTGAAATCTAAGGTTTAAGCTTTTTATTCATAAAGGCTATTACTCATGCTATTTTTTGTACTAGTTATTCATCTTGAAAAATGAAAAAATGATACGCCAATTGATAAATATGAGAAAACGGAAGGAGGACGTGAGAATAATAGTAATAACATTAACTGCATCATATTCAACTGTTAATTCCTTGAACTACTTTTAAAAGCCTGGAATTTAAAATGTGAAAATGTACCCATCTGTCTGTTTCTTTCACTATTGGATTAAGAGAAATCTATAGATTATAGCAGCTATATATGTCTGACCCTTAATTTGGATTGTTAAATGTTATCTGGCAAGTATAACTTAGTATCATTTTATTTTATTTTTTTACTTTACTCAGAAAGACGAATACCTTTGTGATGAGGTGGCATGTAAATCCCTTACTTTACAGGAAACCAGCCTTAAATACTATCCTCTTTGAAATGGAGCTGACCTCCATGGAATAGAAAGAAAGAAGGCTATAAGAAAACAAACGCCTCCCTGAAACAGAACCCAGAAGCCATAACCTGTCATTCCCTTGAGGGTTGAAAATGCTTCCCTTCCAATTAACTTAGGCTTGCTTGTTGACCACTATGGTTTTAGCAATGGAAATTTGATAAGGATGGTCATTGTTCTGCTTCCAGATGGCCCACAAGACCTGGGTGCCTCCCAAGCAACTGCTCATGTTCCTGAGCAGCAATTCTCTGAAAAAATTAGGTGCATTTCCTCAAAGGATACTAAAGATGGCTCATGCAAAGGGAACTTACACATCCTTGAAGTTAAATTGCACAACTCTGGATACACACACATACACACACACCCCAAAGTGTATTACATATTGAGATATGTTGTATCTTTTGAAATATATTTCCATGGTTATAGAATTATCAGAAAGTAGAAACAAAGAAAGGCCCTGAAAATAGGACTCCAGCCTGCAAAGTGACAGAGTTAAGAGCCAAGCTAAGAGTTCTCCAGTCAGAGCTGAGTCCTCCTGTAGACATATAGGAAAATCAGTTTGGATGGATGGATGGGTCAAGGAGTTTCTGATGTGGCCCCTAGGGATCTCTACTTCCTGATATCAGTGCCTTGTGCCATCCCCTTCCCTTGAGGATAGGCTAGACTTAGGGACTTGCTTCCAACAGACTGTATACAGCAAAATCAAGGGGATGTCACTTCCACATTAGGTACTAAAAGACCATGACTTCCCCCTTGCTAGGTCTCTCTCTCCTTCTTGCTCTTCCTGGGGGCTAGCTCTGCTCCAGCAAGCTCCCACGTTATGACCTGCCCTATGGAAAGACCATGTGTCTAAGAACTGAGGGTGTCATCTGGCCAACAGTGACACAATGACTGGGACCCTCATTGCAATAGCACACAAGCCACTGAATTCTACTGACAGCCATGTTAATGAGCAGATCCATCACTAAATGAGCCTTCAGGGAGGACAGAGGCCTTCCTGCAGCCTCATAAGAACTCCTGAATCAGAAGAGCCAGAGATATTATGCCAGATTTCTGACCCATAGAAACTGTGAGATAATAAATATGTCTTAAGACTCTGAGTTTTGATGTAACTTGCCATTCACAATACTTACTGTATTAGTGAATATGTATAGGAATTGGCTCATATGGCTATTTGAGGCTGGTGAGCCCAAAGTCTTCAGTGTGGGCCAGTAAGCTAGAGTTAAGGAGGCAGCTGCAGTCTGAGACCCAGCAGGCAGACACCCAAGAAGGGAAGACAGTGTAAATGAAGTGCAAAATGGGCTGTTGGAGAATTCTCTGAATTGGGGCCTTCAACCAAATGAATGAGAACCACCCACATTATGGGGGGCAATTTGCTCACTCCAAGCTTGCTGATTTGAATGATTATCTCATCCAAAGACATTGCATTGTGACATATAATATTAATGGTCCCACACATGAGATCATATCTTGAAGGTACCTTTTGGAGACGTTGGAACACAATTCTCTGGGCAAGACAGGATATTTCCATTCTTGGAATGTTACACTATGAAGGAAGTGGTGTTCTGGGAAGAAGCATCCATGTGACGTGAAATACAAGCTTTTGATCCCTGCATCTGAGAAGATCAAGTCCTGTTGCCTCTGCCTTCCTGGATAATATTGAAGGAATGACTAGGGTCTGGCCTTAAGTTTTCTTCTCAGTGATAGAGTTAATTGCTTCTCAGTTCTCAGGCTATGGTAGCTGATTTTGATGACTTGGGAAGAAGTAATTACGTACACATTTTAACAGGTTGTTAGAGAACAAATACCCATATAAATGCACATCTAGATTACAACAGAACCTATTGTTGCCATCCTATGCATCCCTTGTGTTGGCCCTCTGTCATAACTTCCTTTATCGCATGAGCTTGTATTAGCTATCATTAAAATTTATGTAATCAGTAAAACTTGGAAAATGTTGACTGAATACTTAATTAGGAATATCAGTGGAACACAGAGTCTGTACTGATTTCCCCTTTCAGATGGATTAATTTTTTTTTAAGAGTAAGAATCTGTGTGTGTGTGTGTGTGCGCGCACACCTCAGGGGACTCATACCTTTAAGTTTAGGAATAATCCCCCCATTGGTCCCTTGAACATGCCCCCTTGTGTCTGCCTGACATTAGAAAATCAGAGTAATCTCTGAACCCAGATGGAGTTGTCAGAAGGTCAGATGTTTTGGCAAGAGAATGCACATACAACTGAGCCCAAAGATCCCTCAGAGTATTGAGCTTTTAGGAAAAATTGTCTATCAGTAAAGAAAGAACTGTGGGTAGCCAGCCAAGGACGATGCTTTGTATAGACACAGTTGAAATGGTAGGAACTCTGTGTCTTTCATAATTTTAAAGATAATAGCTGGTTCTCAATGCTAAAATGTTCAGCAGCTAGGCTCGTGGTTGCATTCTGGAAGTCAATAGGCATCTACACCAGAATTTAATTAGAAGTGTGTGTGTTTGTATGTGTGTGTGTGTGTGCACGTGTGCACATACATGTGGTCATTTTGTGTGTCTGTGTATGTATGGAGAGAGAGAAAGAAGAAGGAGAGAGAGAAGAGAAAGACAGAGACAGAGTCAAAGAGAGACAGAGAGATAGAGAAAGAGACAGGGAAAGAGAAATATCAGAGGCAGTTCTGAGGTCACATAAGTGCAGTGAAGGCCTCTGTCCAGCCTGTAGTCTTTTACCAGGTGATGAAATTTCTAGGTCCTGTGGAATATATAATCTGAACTTCTTATATAAATTGTAAGTGTTTGTTTCATTGCGGCTTGCTGGCACTAGGATTTGGTCTGTCAAGGGTATAATAAAAATGAACATAATGCTTTGAAATGCCAAGAAAAACAAATGCTAAACAGGAGCCTGAGCAAGCTAAAATATGTAAACAAGCCAAGGGATCTTATCCCAGCAGTAGGATGGGGAGCTGGGGACAGGCAGGAACGAGAGAGGTCCTTGGAGCGAAGTAACCTGGGTGATTACAGCCTGCACGGTGTGGCCACTTGCACAACAGGCAGTGAAATGCGTGTGTCCACCTGCAGGATTTGCTGAGATTAATGTGCACCGATGACCAGTTCTATCCAACGTTTCCAAGAGGAATCAGATTCTGATGCCAAGATGCCTCAAAACAGATGGGGAAACCTTTTCCGTGGAGAAAGAGCACAAGGTGAAATGCCACATGTCAGGAGAAGATATTTCAAACTTAATTCACAACAGACAGAAACAATGTGGGGGAATAAACTGACCTGTGGACGTTTCTGGTGTGAACACTGAGAAGGAACCCAAAGCCCTGATCTTAACAAGATTGCCCTTTCTCACTGCCCTCTCGGATTTCCAAAGTTCACCTGTTGTGATATATTAGTATTTGTTGCTGGAAAATGACACCAAATAATGTTTTCGCCCTCTGTAAAAAAATTCTCTGTTTTCAAGAATTCAGCGTGAGACCAAATGTGTCATCACTTTTCCTCAGTGTTGCAAAGAGGGGAATTCTTTCAGCTGTCTTTATTGGAACAGAGCATGTTTTTATACTACTTTGTGTCAATGTCTACCATTTGAAGCTCTTGTTTTTATTGGACACTGGATTTTTTAGCTCAAACTACACATATCCAAAACCCACTAGATTATAGGCCAGATGACTGGGCCAGGGAAATAGCCACTTATTCCCAGATTCACGTCAAAACCAATTGAAGGAAAGATCCAAACATGCCACCTGCAAAATCTCGTGTTGTAATTCTCCAAGAACTCGGCCCTTTCCCAAGATGGTGGCTGTCTGTTATAACTACAGGCTCCATTTTCACTGAATCCCAGATTTGTGTACTGCAGGACTTCAAAAAGACTTTAAGTATCCCTGAATCCCTAATACATATGGATTACCAATACCAAGGCCCCAAACCTGTCCTGTGCACTGCAAGTGGAAGAAGGTAATGGTAATGTTTGCACATGCTGAGAAGTTGCAAAACTGATAGAGGCATAGGAAACGCACTATTTCAGAAGGCTAATGAAGGACAGTACCAGAAGGGAAGCTAGAATGTACAAACAACTGGCAAAATAAAAAAATGGAAACAACACATTTTCTATTTAAACAATAAAATGATTATAGATGAATGAATTTAAAATAATACAAAACCATAGACATCTTCCTAAAATGAAATTTGAAAGTTATAGGTCTTCTTCTTCCTCCTCCTCCTCCCCCTTCCCCTCCTCCTCCTCCTCCTCCTCATTCTTCTTCTTACATTACTAGGGGTGTTGAACCCAGGACCTCATGTGCAAGTACTATAGCACTGAGCTGTCCCACCTGCTCAGTTTTTTACTTTCTATTTTTGAGACAGGGTCTTGCTAAATTATACACACTGCCTCTGTTCCTGTACTTGCAATTCTCCTGCCTCTGCCTCCCGAGTCATTGGGATTATAGATGTGAGCCACCACACCTGGCACAGGTATTATCCTTAATTATTAATTAATAAGTGTTATTGCACACTTGTTAAAGACAAGTGTGGTATAATGAAAAGCATTCTAATCTTCTCAGAAAATATGGATTTTAACATAACTTTATGACTTATTAGCAGTGTGAATTTGGGTAAGCGACTTAGCTTCTCTGTGTTTATGTTTGCTCAGTAGTAAATAGGACAGAGCAATAGTCATCTAATGGCCATTGCTATAATGAATAAATATTACAAAGCATTAGCCCCATGCCAGGTATATGTTGTTGTTGTTGTTGTTGTTGTTGTTGTTGTTGTTAGGTGCCATCTAATTGAGTCTGACTCATAGCGACCCTATATACAGCAGATTGAAACACTTCCAGATTTTGTACTAGGCACACAATCTTATTTATGTTTAAGCCCATTATTGTAGACACTGTGTCAATCCATCTGGTAGAGGGTTTTCCTTTTTTTCACTGACCTGCCACTCTCCCAAACATGATGTCTTTCTCCAGGGATTAGTCCCTCCTGATAACATGTCTGAAATATGTAAGATGTAGTCTAGCCATCCCTGCTTCCAAGGAGCACTCTGGTTGCACTTCTTCCAGGACAGATCTGTTGGTTCTTTTGGCAGTCCATGATATGTTCAATAGTCATCTCCAGTACCATAATTCAAAAGCATCAATTCTTCTCCTGTCTCCCTTGTTCAATGTTCAGCTTTCACAACCATATGATGTGACTGAAAACTCCATGGCATGAGTCAGGCATACCTTCTCCTTCAACGTGACATCTTTACTTTTCAATACTC
>VMDO01014082.1:0-55999 GCA_007922755.1 Pedetes capensis | reverse complement strand
GCCCTCCCATTGGTCGTCTTGGGAGGCCCCGCCCGCCTCCCGGGCCGCCGCGGGCCCTCGCCGGGCGCGGACGGGAAGTTGCGGCTGCTAGCGACCTGCTCGGCTGGAGGCCGCGCGCCACCGCGAGGCGACCCAGGCCGCGAGGAGGGGAGGCCGCGTTGTGAGCCTGGGGTCAGGGGCGCAGCAGAGCGGGAGGCGCCGGACGGGCGCGGTTTCCGGCGGGGAGGCCGGGCGCGGAGCAGCGGCGGCGGCGGTGGCGCGGCCACCCCCTGCAGCCAGGGAGCGCGGCCGGTGCGGGGCGGCGGCTCCGGGGGCCCGACGGGCGATCGGGAGGCCCGGAGCGCGGGGCGGGACCGCCCACGCCCCCTTCAGGGCACCCTTGTCCCAGCTGTGGGTAGGGGTCCCGGGGTCGGCGGCCCAGCGCGCGAGTTCGAACCCGGGTGCTGGCCCCTCGCGGCGCTGGGCCCGGGGGCGCGGCGGTCGCGATAGTGGTAGCTGCCGTGCGCTGAGCGCGTGCCCAGGGCAGGGCCGCGCGACCCGTCCGCTCTCCGCACGCCAGACAGCGGCGCTCTGTGACAAGTGGACCGCGTAACCCCATTTCACAGAATGGGCAGCTGGGGGCCCGAGGAGCCTGTCCAAGGTCACACCGCTCCCGAGAGCCGGGACCGGGGTTCGCACGTGCGTTGCCCCAGTCCAGAATCTGGGCTCGGACCCCTTCCTACAGCTTCCCCGAGTCCACTGATGAGCCTGGACGGGCCTCAGTTTCCGCAGGAGGAGTATTGCTTGCCATTTCCCAGGGTGGTTTGAGGCTTTAAGAGAAAATGGACCTACAGTGCCTGGTACCCAGCAGATGCCCAGGGGGTGACGGCTGTTAGTGCGGCGCACAGTACTGGCAGTAAATAACAATCTGTGTCATCTGTCTTCTTCAGGCTTGGTGGGAGGAAGGCAGGCATGGTCAGACCCATTTCACTGACGGGAGTGCAGAGGCAGGCCGTGTGGCTCTCCAGATTTTCCAGCCAGTAAGAACAGCCAAGCTGGAGCCCAAGGCTGGGTGTCCTGAATCGCAGCGGGGGGATCCCTGCACCCACCATGAGCCGCCTGCTCTGGAAGAGGGTGGCCGGCGCCACCGTCAGGCCAGGGCCAGTTCCAGCCACAGAGCGCTGGGCCTCCAGCTCCGTCCACGAGCCCGTCCCCAGCGCCGGACAGCCGCCGCCGCCAGTGGCGTCCTCCGAGGGCGGGCAGCTGCGGCACAACCCCTTGCACATCCAGATGCTCTCCAGAGGGCTTCACGAGCAGATCTTCGGGCTGGGAGGGGAGATGCCCAGCAAGGCCGCCGTGCGCCGCAGCGTCGAGCACCTGCAGACGCACGGGCTCTGGGGGCAGCCAGCCGCGCCCTTGCCGGACGTGGAGCTGCGCCTGCCGCCGCTCTACGGGGGCAACCTGGACCAGCATTTCCGCCTCCTGGCCCAGAAGCAGAGCCTGCCTTACCTGGACGCGGCCAACTTGCTATTGCAGGCCCGGCTGCCCCACCAGCCATCGAGCTGGGCTTGGGCGGAGGGCTGGACCCGGTACGGCCCCGAGGGGGAGGCCGAACCCGTGGCCATCCCCGAGGAGCGGGCCCTGGTGTTCGACGTGGAGGTCTGCGTGGCAGAGGGAACTTGCCCCACATTGGCGGTGGCCATATCCCCCTCGGCCTGGTAAGTAGAGGCCTGAGACGGGGGACTTTAGCATGCATAGGGGGCCAGTGTAATGGTTTGGTTCATTGAACATTTACTGAGCTTCATGCTGGGTGCTAACCTAAGTACTGCTAGTGTGGTGGACTAAACGGGGTTAATTCTGGCTTCTGTGGGGCTCACTTTCTGGTGGGAAGATACAGGCAATAAACAAACACCCAAGCAAATGTCAGGGGGTGACAGGGCCATGTAGAGCATCATATAGAGTGTTGTCTTGAGACCTACTGGAGATCACTTGAGGTTACCTTGAGTTGGTGCTTCTACCCCATCCTCTAGTAGTTTCATGAGAAGTTAGTCTCTAAAGACATTTGAATCATATTTCTGTTTGTGCATGCTGTTGGTTATATTGGGCAGAAGAAATCTCCCTTTGGTGGGATTGTCCCCGACAGTATAAAACATTCAGTTTCCCCAGTCTCACCCATAAATGCCAATCCAAATCCTGTCCAGCATTTCCTAATGCCCCTGGAGGTCATGTGCCCTTGACCACCCCCAGCTGAGAAATATTACTTCCTTCCACCAGCCTCCCACACAGGCATTTTGGTCCCAAACAGGTACACCCAGTCTCTTTCTTTTCTTTTTAAATAACTTTCTAAGTGCTACCCAATTTTCTTTTTCAAACAATGATGGCAGTCCTGTTTCTCCCCTTTTTTATTCTTCATTCCAGGATTAAAATACTATTTACAACCTTAATGCTTTCAGGCATGGCCAGCAAAAAAGTTGGCAGTTTCTTTATTCCTATTGGAAGCTACACCTTTGTAAAGAAAGCTGCGAAATGTTATATATGCAGTTGAAAATGGTGAAAGCATGGCTAAATAGATAAGGTAGGCACTAATGGCTGAAAAGAGCAAAACTAGATGATTTCGCATTGACTTAGTTTTAGTTACGTTAAGAATCACAGTGCTTATTATGTAAGTCGGTGGTCAGAGTAGAGGGGAATACTAGCTATCATTTGAACAGATAAAGTGGACTTTGGTGGCTGGAAGAAAATTAGGAAGCCAGTGACAACAAAGATTTGTTTTTTTGGTCTATTGGTCATTTTTGGCCAGTTTACTTAAAATCCCCTTTTCTTTCCTCTTCTTCCTCCTTCCTTTCTTGACTTCTTTCCTTTCTCTCCCTGTCTTTCCCATTTTGCCCTCATCCTCATTCCATTCTTGCCAATGATACAGGGGTATTGCTTAGTTTGCCTGGTGGAAGAAGGCATTGCTGAGACCTTCCTCCTGGTAGTCTCTGGTGGGTGGGACTAGGTACCAGGTGGAGCCCCAGTAGCAGTCCAGTTTTAACCTGGCACGCCCCTGCTACGTGGCTGTGTAACAGTGGGTACCTGGCCAGACCACAATTTTCAGGGCACCGGGGAAGCCTTTGACAGCTTGGAGCTTCCCATAGGCTGTTGGTAAGGGCTTTGTTCATGGGGCTGGAGGGACGTCACTCAGGCCCCAGCAGTTATTTCAGCGGCACAGGAGAACTGTAGTGCTGACAGCTTGGGTCCTAACTCATCTTCAGTTTACCTACAGCATTTGAATTTTGGCTTTCCTTTTTTAAATGACAAATAAGTTTACAATAAAATGGCTTCATGCACTGCTGCAGGCCTGTGTCTTGACATCAGTATGGCTTTATAAAGTCCCCGTCATCACTATAGCTTCAGATATTTGGCATTCTTGAGCCTTTTATTCTATGTTGGTTTTAAGGGTTTTGGCGGAGGGAATTAAGAAGGCGGGGCTTCAGCTTAAGTCCCTCAGTGTATTCCCACCATTTGGAGGATGGCTTAGATTTTTGCTGGGCTGGGATTTAGCTCAGTTGGTAGAGCACTGCTCTGCAGTCTCTTGAGGTCCCAAGTTCGATTCCCAGCACCACAAAAATGTGAGATGGACATGGCAGTTCACTCCCCAAACAACCCTGAAACAGGCATTGAAAACCCTGTGAGGCTCTCTATGAGTTGGACACGACTCATTGGCACACAACTTAGATCTTGTTAGGTTTCAAACTAGGAAGCTCTCTCCAGAACACACGAGTTGTGTGGTGTTTGAAACCGTTGAAGCCGGCCTCCCCGCTTCTCCCCAAGGTTGCAGGGTGCTCCCTCACAGCTGGTTGTCCACGCATGCGGCCTTATCACTCGCTGATGCTGAGTGACCTCAACCCTGTGGGACAGTCTGTGGCCATTCCCCATGCCTTGCTTTTGGATCTGGAGCAGTGTCTTCCTGAGTCAGTGTCCGCCTGGGCAGGCAGCACTCATCCACTCCACCCTGCACATGCGCATTCCCTTCTCATCCTGGCACTGCCCGTCTCTTGCTGAGGGCGGGCGCCTCTGTAAGGTGCATGGTTTGCTCTTTGTCCTGCAGAATCTGCAGCCATCAGCTGACTCATCCTGTATGTGTACAGCATTTGTTTTTATTTATTTTTTTGGCCACTTTCAATTAAGAAATCTCCACTTTGGGTTGCTACTGTCTGTCTCCTTTACTAGCGCTCCAAACCCTAGCTCTTTTGTGCTTAAAGGCACCAGGGTTGGTCCTATTCCTAAAATGCCTCATGGCCAGAGGTGGACTCAGTGAGCGCGTGACTCAGGCCTGACCGCCTGCCTGCATGTGGCACCCAGCACTGTAGCTTTCAGCTCCATTTTGTCAGTGGGAGTTTAAAAGCAGAGCTTTGTACCCCTGCCCAAGGACACGCCTCCCAGCCTGGGGTGAGGAGCACCCCTTGGTCTCACCTGTGTCCCCAGCCGCTAGTGCAGGACCCGGCATGTGGTGGCAGGTATATGGGGGGTGGCGCAGAGCAGAGGCTGGGCCTCGCTGGTCAGCCTCCCTGCCTCTCACCTCCTCAGGTATTCCTGGTGCAGCCGGCGGCTGGTGGAAGAGCGTTACTCTTGGACCAGCCAGCTGTCGCCGGCTGACCTCATCCCCCTGGAGGTCCCTGCCCGCTCCAGCAGCTCTACCCAGCAGGCTTGGCAGGAGCAGTTGGTGGTGGGGCACAACGTTTGCTTTGACCGAGCCCACATCCGGGAGCAGTACTTGATCCAGGTGAGGCTCCCCGGCAGGGGTGGGCTGGGAGCGCTGGTCTCGGTAGCTAGGGCAGGCTTTCTTTCCTGGCCGCTGTCACCATCCGCTTTGCCGTATCTGCGGGGGCCCCTTTTGACCAGCTCTGCCTAGTGTCTGCGCCCAGCTGTTCTGTCCCCAGGGCAAGTCTGGAACCTGAGTTGTCACAGGTCGATGCCTGTGTGGCATCTTAGAGCTTAGCATGGGCTCACATCCTGCCTCAGCCTCTGATGGGCATTGTGAGCGCCTTAATGTCTCTAAGCCTCAGTTTCCTTTTTTTTATAAAAAGAGAGCAGGCCGAAGCTCCCTCATAGGGCTTTGGGGAGGTTTAAACAACACGCACCTGTCAAGTGTCAGAACTGTGCCCGGGCCTGGCATGTGGTAATGACAGTTCTTAGTATGCAAAGTTCCTTTTTATTGTCTTCATAGCAGCCATGGGAGCAAGGCTGGGCAGGGGAGAGCACCCTTATCCTGTAGCCTGAGGTGCCAGGACTCAGCAGATTGGTTGACTTGCCCAGAGCCACAGAACTTGTGAGTGGCAGCTGGGGTTTGGAGGCCAGACCCATAGCCCTGAACATCTTCTTTTGGCTGCTCTGTTCCCAGAGTTGCTCAGCGCTGTTGCTGGAAGTACTTGTGTGCTGGGACTGAGCCAGGCTGGCCCCTCCAAGGGTGGCAAGGATTGGGATGGGGCAGGCCCCTCCAAGTCCAGGGACCAGAGTGAGGCCCACGGAGCTTCTGTTTTGTGTTGGAGGCTGTGTGCTAGGAGGGGAGGCTGGGTCTGACACCGCTTCAGGAGTGGCCCTTAGCTGCAGCCTCCCTCCCCTACCCGCCCCTTAGGGCTCCCGCATGCGCTTCCTGGACACCATGAGCATGCACATGGCCATCTCGGGCCTGAGCAGCTTCCAGCGCAGTCTGTGGATGGCGGCCAGGCAGGGCAAGCGCAGGCCTCCACACCCCACACCTCGAAGCCCGAAGCCCCGGAGCAGAGCCGGCAGCCCAGCGGTGAGAGCACAGTATGGTCAGGCAGGAGCAGGGGCCTTGGGAGCCTGTCACTAGTCTGCCTGTCTGGCCTGAGGCCCAGCTTACCTGCCACATTCCTTGATTGGCCCCCAGATTTCGTCTTGGGATTGGTTGGACATCAGCAGCGTCAACAACCTGGCAGATGTGCACAGCCTGTATGTGGGGGGGCCTCCCCTAGAGAAGGAGCCTCGAGAGCTGTTCGTCAAGGGCAGCATGAGGGACATCCGAGAGAACTTCCAGGTATGGTGTCACCAGGCAGTCCTAGGGCTGGGAACTGCGGCCAGCCTGCTGCTGGACTTGGGCAGGCACAGCTGCCAGGCCCGACCCTGAGACGTGGCGGTGGCAGTGGGTGGCTGCCCCTCTAGCGCCTTCCTGTCTCCTTGTGCCAGGACCTGATGCAGTACTGTGCGCGGGATGTGTGGGCCACCTACGAGGTTTTCCAGCAGCAGCTGCCGCTCTTCTTGGAGAGGTGAGGGGGCCTGTGTGGAATCCCTGGGGGTCACCGGGTCCCAGTACCCTGACCTGCTGTGATCAGGTGGTGCTGGTTCTTCCTCAGCCTGAGCACTGAGTCTCTGAAGGCTGAAGGAATAGAGCCTCTCTGGCCTGTGGTGTCCGTGTGGGCCTGGACTCGGTTTCTGCAGAGGCCTGGGGGCTTGTGCTTATGTCTTGTACACGATCCCGGTTTTCCGCCTGCATTTGTTAATGGGCTGGTCTCATGATGTGGCCAGTCATAAGCGTCAGTCAGACCTGGTTCAGACCTCGGCTGTCTTATCCTTGTCAGACCTCGGGCAGCTTCCTCGGTCTCTGTGAGCCTCAGTGTTCTCATTGTGGAACAGGCGCAGAGGTACTTGCTAGTCGTGAGGTCTGTGTGTAATCGTTCGTGTCTGTGGGGTTCTTAACACAGTGCCTGGCACATAGTCGTCCCTCAGTGGCAGTCATGCTTACTTTTGTGGCCTGCCATTCCTACATTACTCCTAAGGACAGGATATCATTTCCATGTTACAGATAAAGGAAATGAGGCTCAGAGAGATGAGGTGACTGACACAGGGCTCGGTAGCAGTAGAGCTGGGTTGAAGACTCTTGACTTCAGAGTGGTGTCCTGGGGCCGGTTGGGTTGAGCTTGACAGTCTGGCTCAGGGATTGGCCAAAGCCTTCCCTCTGGGGTCATTTATGACGGTCCTTGGTGTCTGTCCCCAAGGTGCCCCCACCCAGTGACTCTGGCTGGCATGCTGGAGATGGGTGTCTCCTACCTGCCTGTCAACCAGAACTGGGAGCGCTACCTGGCGGAGGCACAGGGCACCTATGAGGAGCTGCAGCGGGAGATGAAGAAGTCGCTGATGGACCTGGCCAATGACGCCTGCCAGCTGCTCTCAGGAGAGAGGTAGCTGAGCCCGGACGGCAGGGTGGAGCTGGGGCAGGCAGTGGGGAGGCCTGGCCTCTGGCTCAGCCTCAGCCCCACCCTGGCGGACTGGCTCGCTAGGTACAAAGACGACCCGTGGCTCTGGGACCTGGAGTGGGACCTGCAGGAGTTTAAGCAGAAGAAGGCAAAGAAGGTGAAGAAGGAGCCAGCTGCAGCTGGCGCATCGCCCATCACGGGAGCTGACCAGGAAGGTGGGGAGCACAGGGGGAGGAGGGCAGGGTGGGCTCTAGGATGGGCCTCGGATCTGGGGGACCCAGGAAGGGGTTGTTCCCGTCTTCTAGAGAAGAGCAGGCCAGGGCAGGTCTTCCAGAAAAATCTCTTCTCCTGACTGTCCCCTGACGCCACACAGACCCAGGGCCCCCCAGCGAGGAGGAGGAGCTTCAGCGAGATGTCATGGCTCGCACCTGCTTGCAGCAGCTGAAGAGCACCACGGAGCTCCTGCCCAAGCGGCCCCAGCACCTTCCTGGACACCCTGGGTGAGTCCTGTCCCCTCTCAACACACCCGGAGGCTACACGGGGCCCCCCACAGGATACGCTTTGTCTAGGCCCAGCATGGAGGCAGCGGGCATGTTGGTGGCCGTCCACCCACTCTTTCTGGTGCTGCGCACCTGGGTTCACTCTGACCCCACCGGCTGCCTGGACTCACTCAGGCCCTGACTCCTGCCGTGTGCTGCCCGTGGCAGCCCCCAGGCCACTGGCACAGCACAGCTTCTCCCTTCCCCCAGCTCCTCCTGCCTCCAAGGAGCAGGTCTGGACACCAGCTCCATGGTGGACACAGTAAGCAGTGTTGAGGCAGTTAGGCCTGCCTGGGGAATCGGGGAGGGCTGCCTTAAGGAAGTGACCCTCCGCTTGGACCTCAGAGAGTGACAGAGTCGAAGAGGGGAGGGGCAGCCAGAATGAGCAGCAGGGCACCCTGAGAGCGAGTGCCCCGGCTGTGTTGCTGGCCTCAGCCTGGTCGTGACCCTGATGAACAGCCTGTGAGAGATGGTGCTCAGAGGACCTGGCACGCCTCTCGGGCAGTGGGGGGTCTGTGCCCCTGCTGAGAGGTTGCTGTGGGCTGGCACTGGGGGACGCTTGTCCTGCATTGCGACTAGTCCCGTGAGATTGACATAGGGTCTTTAGTTTGGAGATGTAGGAATCATTCTAGGAGATTCCATAGGTGTTGTGACCACAGCATTCCAAAGGAGGGGCCTGTGACTTGTAGGCCTGGGTCGCTAGAAAGCCCTGGGGACCGAGAGGGTGGGTGGGGTACCTCATGGGACAGAGAGCCTCCCTCTCCCTCTCCTTTATGACAGTCCTTCCATTCGGGTGGGCAACAGGTGGTACCGGAAGCTCTGCCCCCGGCTAGATGACCCAGCATGGACTCCAGGCCCCAGCCTCCTCAGCCTGCAAATGCGGGTCACGCCCAAACTCATGGCGCTGACCTGGGATGGCTTCCCTCTGCACTACTCAGACCGCCACGGCTGGGGATACCTGGTGCCTGGACGGCGGGACAACCTGCCTAAGGTGCCAGCAGACACCGCCCTCGAGGCAGCAGGGGTGGCCTGCCCCTACAGGTGAGGCTTGGGCACGGGCCCTGGGGTAGAAGGGGCTGGGGCAAGTTCCGGCCAGTGAAATGAGCTGGGACCCTGGAGCCTGGATTCTAGTTCAGTTGTCCATGGTTTCCCTGACCCTCTGGGCCTCAGGGTCCTGCTGGGGGCATCAAGGCGTCCAAGTGAGAAGATCAAGGCCCGGCTCCCAGGCCAGCAGCCCAGCTGACCTCCCGGGGACATGCAGAGGAGAGGCTGCTGGTGTGGCTGGAGAGCGGCTCGTGGATTTGGTCTCTTCTTTGAGGATGACTGGAGGGCACTGTGCTGAACCTTGTGCCAGTGCTGCGTTGACCCTTGCGCAGTAGTTTTTTGTTCCCTAAGCAGCTCCTCAAGACGGGATGTTAGCTTTTTATTTTTGAATTTTAGCTTTCACATTTTTTCTGTGGTATGAAGCCACGTGCACACTAGAGCGAGTGCACCCCTGCCAGACCACAGCCTCAGCCTGGATTCTGCATTTTCTAGTGAACAAAGGCCCAGGGCAGTTGATCGGCCTGTTTGAGTCACAGACTCTGGGCTTTGGTCAGGCAGGTGTTGTAGAAAAGCCATGGCACTTGAAGTGATCCCACAGTTAAGGGTCCTGGCTTTGCAGGGCAGCTTGGCCTGAAACAGAACTTGCTCCTTTGAGCTGGCCTGGGACTTCGTGGTGGGAGCCAGCCTCAGGTGGAACCTCAGACCTGACTTTGCCTTGCTGTGTCCCCAGAGCTGTCCAGGAGGCAGGTCTGGGGGAAGAGGAGCTTGGATCTGAGTCAGACCAGGCCTTGAACCCCAGCCTGCCCCTAGCACGCTGTGCCAATTTTGGTTTTTACTCCCTGTCTGCAATCCAGGGAGAGCACTGTTTCCTTCTGCCTCTTGAGCTGATTCTGAGAACGAAACAAAGGAGACCGTGCACGCCCCCAGAGGGCGCATGGCCCAGGGGGCATCTGGTAAGCAGAGGCTGTGCTCTTCTCTGCTCAGAGCCATCGAGTCCTTGTACAGGAAGCACTGTCTCGCACAGGGAAAGCAGCAGCTGGAGCCCCAGGAGACAGGCCTGGCTCAGGAGTTCCTGCTCACCGACGGGGCCATGTGGCAGGCGGTGAGGGCGGGCTCTGACCCTGGGCTCTAGGGATGGGAGTCTCAGCCTTCCTCCTGGGGAAGGGTAGGGGACTGGCCCTGCTTCCTCACCCTAGACTGGTCTGCAGGGAAGGGCTGGTGGATTCAGGCCCCCAGCTTCCTGCCTCACTCCCTTTTTCCGGGGTCCAACCAGGTGGAAGAATTGGGCTGCTTTGACGTGGAAGCAGAGGCCAGGATGGAGAACTCAGGTGTCGCAGAGCCAGGTCAACCCCCAGTTCTGGTGAGCAGAGCATCTGCTCAGGGCTTCTCCAGTAGATGCAGCACGGCGGGGGCTCCCTTTGCCCACATGGCTCTTTCCAGCCATGTGGTCCCCTAGGTGTTGGACGGAGGTGGTTTGGCGAGGCTTCCCTGCCCCGCTCGGGTCCCACACGTGTTGGAGACCAAGGAGGAGGCTTGAGACCTCAGGGCCTCCCTGTTGCTTCGCAGCCTCCCTGCTCACGGTTTCAGGCCCTTTTCCCACCCACTTCCCCCTGGCCCTTGCTGAATGCAGGTGCTGGAGCAGGGCCTGATCTAGGTGTGTGGCCCCTACAGCCTGCTGCTTGTGGCCCCAAAGCCAGCCAGCCCGCGTATCACCATGGCAACGGACCCTACAACGATGTGGATATCCCCGGCTGCTGGTTTTTCAAGCTGCCTCACAAGGTGTGCGTTCTTGCTCACTCCTGCCCTGGGTGTCTAGGGTGACTTGGTCTAGGGGACAGTCTTGTTTGCTGGAATGACAGCAGCAGTGGGACGGGGTGTGATTTGGAGAAGATACTGTCATCTCTCTGGGCTTTTGTAATTCTCAAAACTGAGTAGAGAGGGGCACAGTGGTGGAATTAAATGACATAGAGCGCGTGTCAAGTGTTGTGGCACCACTCCTAGGACGTGATAGGTCCTGTCCCCTGATGGTTGTTACGCGAGGAACCAGGTTTGCCCGTATCTGTGTCTTTGTGCCTGCCCGTGGGTGTGAGAGGCGGGCAGGGCATTGCCCTGGACAGCTGCAGGTTCTGAGCTTGGTTGGAACCTGCCCCGCTGCCCATGTTGGCTCCCCCGGCAGTCTGCCCTCTGCCTCAAGCCCCCTTTTCTCTGCCTTCTTCAGGATGGCAATAACTGTAACGTGGGCAGCCCCTTTGCCAAGGACTTCCTGCCCAAGATGGAGGACGGCACCCTGCAGGCTGGCCCAGGAGGTGCCAGTGGGCCCCGTGCCCTCGAAATCAACAAAATGATCTCTTTTTGGAGGAATGCCCACAAACGGATCAGGTGAACCACTGTGTGTGTCTGTGTGTGGCGGGGAGCAGAGGTGGCTTGTCTGTACCCCTGGTCAGGTTTCTACAGCCCTGGGATTCCTGTCTCTCCCTTTCTCCCTCTCTCCTTCCCTCTCTCTCTGTCTCTCTTTCTCTCTGTCTCTCTTTCTCTCTCTCTCTCTCCCCTCCTCTCCCATCTGCCTCTGACTCAGCCTGGGCTGCTGCAGGAGGACTCCCTAGTGTGCTCTCGAGGCCTGACTGCTTGTCCTGGTGCCCGGACCGTGGGCAAAGTCTCTCTCCAGCTTTAGTTTCCGTCTATGTGAAGAGTGGTGTTATAGGACCTTGATGGCCCCCTCCCAGCTGTAACTCAACCCTGTGGTTTAACTGCTGGGATGTGGCTGAGGACCCTGGAGGGCTGGGGGCCTATAAGCCGTTAGGGACTGGGAGCTGGGTCATGAAGTCTGTGATGGCATATGGATCCCTTGTGAAGGCCACTTCTAAGGTGGTTGCAGCCGCCAGCACCTCATTGTGAGCTGAGTGCTACGATAGGCTGGTGCAGTCTGCCCTGGGTCTTGGGAGAGTTTTTTGTGGCAGGGGTGCCTCATGGGTTCCCAGAGAGAGGTAGAAGCTGCCTTGGAGGCCTGGCCACTTCCCAGGTGGCCCATGCTCCCGGCTGGTGTATTGTCAGCCCAGGCTTTGGCTGAGCCAGGTTAATAGGAAGAGGGCTGAGGCTGCGCAACGAGGCACAGCAGCATCGGAGCTGAGAAGGAGCAGGTGCTGGCCACAGTGGCATGGGGTGGATTCTACCCGCCATGGCTGGGCCGAGCCTTAGCCTTTCTGTCCCCACAGCTCCCAGATGGTGGTGTGGCTGCCCAGGTCGGCTCTGCCCCGTGCTGTGACCAGGTATGGCTTGTGGGGATAGAAGCGAGTGGGGAATTGTAGGGCCACAGCAAGCTGCTGACACTCCCTCTCCTCACTGTCCTAGGCACCCTGCCTATGACGAGGAAGGCCGCTACGGGGCCATCCTGCCCCAGGTGGTGACGGCCGGCACCATCACCCGCAGGGCCGTGGAGCCCACATGGCTCACTGCGAGCAACGCCCGGGTGGGTGCCTCTGCGTCTCTGGCCCCTGTTCTTCCTCTCTTAGGTCTCGGGAACCTAGGATCTCCTGGGGCCTCGGGGGGTTCTGCAAGGAGCAGGAGGAGCCTGAGGTCTGGGTCAGGCAGGGCACTTGACTTTGTCCGCTCCCTTAGCACATGTGTTCTGGGTGCCTGCTGCCAGCCAGATGGTACTAGGTGGGATAGCCTCATCTGTCGCAGTTTCAGATGAGGTCATGGAGTGAGGGGCCAGGCAGAGAGTAGAGGCCACCCCACTGGCCAGCCCTGGCTGTGGAGGTGGGAACGGTGCTGTCTGGCCTCTAAAGCTGTGCTCTCAGGGAAAGGCCTGGACACTGTCAGCTCTGGCTCTAGGAACACGGGGGAGGCATGCCCTTGGATATTTAAGTTGTCCAACCTCCCTGCTCCTACAGCCCGACCGAGTAGGCAGTGAGCTGAAAGCCATGGTGCAGGCCCCGCCTGGCTACGTTCTTGTTGGGGCTGACGTGGACTCACAGGAACTGTGGATCGCGGCTGTGCTTGGAGATGCCCACTTCGCCGGCATGCACGGTGAGCATGGCCTTCCAGGGCCCGGGGCCAGGCCACGGGTTTCGCGCTTCTCTCTCACTCCCATCCTGCCCCCCAGGCTGCACAGCCTTTGGATGGATGACACTGCAGGGTAGGAAGAGCAGAGGCACCGATCTGCACAGCAAGACGGCCTCTGCCGTGGGCATAAGCCGAGAGCACGCCAAGATCTTCAACTATGGCCGCATCTACGGGGCCGGGCAGCCCTTTGCTGAGCGCCTGCTGATGCAGTTCAATCATCGGCTCACAAGGCAGGAGGCAGCAGAGAAGGCCCAGCAGATGTACGCTGTCACCAAGGGCCTCCGCAGGTGAGGGCTCATCTCTCACCCACATTAGCACCCAGGACCTCAGGCCTGCTTTACAGTCCTATCCTTCAAGCTCCTGCCCATCACCTGAGCCCTCTCATTCCAAACCTGGACCTTCACTACAGGATGATTTGCCCTTGGAGTTGACATTTGCTTGTTTTAAAGTCAGTGTTAATTTTTCCTCCTAAGGAGGAAAGCAGTACTCTGGGTGTGTGGGCACCACGTGCTGGGGCACCCCACCTCTGGCTGTGAGCATAAATAGTAACATAAGGGTCCTGAGGCATGAGAGCAGCAGGGGAGTACTCTGGGAAAACAGAATAGACTGATCCTGAGGCAGGAGAAAGCCTGGCTGGGCCTCTGTCCTCTGTGGAGCTACACACTGCTCCTTGGAAGGCTCAAGCGCAGGGGAGGGGAGATGAGGCAGCCGGACATCGACAGCTGCTTTGGGTATAATGTAGAGTGACCATGTTTAGTCAGCTGGCTCACTGTGGAACCTCCTTGTGACCAAGTTAATGGGTGCTCAGGGTGGATGGTGCCTGCTGGTTGCATGAGGTGCCCACCATTGTGAGCTGGGTGGGGCTTGTGCCAAGGGCAGTGATGAGAAAAGATCTTGGCCCTTAGTTGTGGGGATCTTTGAAGGCATCACGGAAGTTTGGACCACAGGCCTGGACAAACTTCCAGGAGAAGCCCCGGTGCTCGGCTTAGCGGGTGGGTGACATGGCTCTGGGGATCTCAAGGCATGATCCTGGCAAGGTCTGCAGGTTGGACAGCAGGGAGACAGCTACAGCAGGGGTTAAGAAGGAAGCTGGGCTCGGTTGTATGGTGTGTACCTTCCTAGGTGCCTTCTCTTTAGGGAGCCCCTCATTCTCCACCCCCAAACGTGGAGAGAGGCCCTTGCTACCTCCTGGTCTCAGGCTTGTATTGGAGTCTCTTACTGAGCTCCGGTGGGGAAGCCCAGGCTTTGGGCCACAGAATTCCAAGTTCTTACCTCTACTTCCTAACCACGTGATCCTAGCCAATCACTTAGCCTCTTTGAGCCCATTTTCTCCCCTGAAGTAAAGTTGGCAGGGGAGAGGCACAACCCAGGGAAATGGGACTAGGTAGGAATGACTGGTGCCACTACCCCTAGGTATCGGCTGTCAGAGGAAGGCGAATGGCTGGTGAATCAGCTGGACCTGCCCGTGGACAGGACTGAGGATGGCTGGGTTTCCCTGCAGGATCTGCGCAAGATTCAGAGAGAAGCTTCCAGGAAGTGAGAACCTTGTGTGTTCAGAATGGAGGGACAGGTACAGGGTGGCCCCACAAGAGTTAGGGACACTGGTTTTTAGCACTGAGGTGTCTTTCCTGGCCCCCAGGTCACGCCAGAAGAAGTGGGAAGTGGTGGCTGAACGCGCATGGACGGGGGGCACAGAGTCAGAGATGTTCAACAAGCTGGAGAGCATCGCCATGTCGGCCACCCCATGCACCCCAGTGCTAGGCTGCCGCATCAGCCGTGCCCTGGAGCCCTCGGCTGTCCAGGGGGAGGTATCTGCCACCTGTGGAAACGCAGCTTATTCAGATCCAGGTTATAGGCAAACATGCATCTGAAAGACACCCGTGCTCTACTCTGTCCTGACTGATGGGTGGATGAGTGTTCAGTACTCACTGCTCAACAAAGTCCTCATTTATTTCTTACACTCTGGCCCAATCACTGAAAATAATTTCTCACATCAATGAAGAATACCACACTGGAAGAAAATGTGTTGAGTCCCTAAATGCAGTGGGCACAGGGAGGGCAGGTGTCCAGTTTGCCTCACCAATTTGGCTGGCATGGGGCTGATTTGCCATGTGGAGCCTCTCCTGGGGCTCCTGGGGCACCCCTGCCCCCCACAGCTAACTTGTATGTCTCTGGGTCCCTCACCCTGCCCCCTCACCACAGTTTATGACCAGCCGTGTAAACTGGGTGGTGCAGAGCTCTGCCGTGGACTACTTACACCTCATGCTTGTGGCCATGAAGTGGCTGTTTGAGGAGTTTGCCATCGACGGGCGCTTCTGCATCAGCATCCATGACGAGGTTCGATATTTGGTGCGGGAGGAGGACCGCTACCGCGCCGCCCTGGCCCTGCAGATCACCAATCTCCTGACCAGGTATGACAGGCCCATGGCCTGTCTGGCCTGGCCATGTACTCCTATGTGGGACTTTGGGTGAGAGGCTGTTAGGCTTGGTTGGGCAGTTGAGCTTTCATCAACACAGAAATTGACCACATAGCTTCTTTCATCTCTAATTTTTAAAATTTATGGAAGTTCTAAAAAGCTTGGCCTCAACTTTTACAAGAGGTATGCTGAGGCTGAAAGTGTCACACCAAGACTAGATCACTGGGGTGGCGTCAAGGTTAGGGAGGTTCCAGAGAGTAGTTTTCACACTGTTCTGGTAGCATACCTCTCTCTTTTGACAATTGGACAGAAAGACTTGTCTCAACCAAAAGAAAAGTGAGATGTTTTTCTTTCACCCATAAACATTTTCTTGGAGCCAGGTGCGGTGGCAGATGCCTATAATCCCAGCGGCTTGGGAGGCAGAGGCAGGAGGATTGCAGATTCGAGACCAGAGGAACTTTGCGTAACTTAGTGAGAGCCTGTCTCAAAAAGTAAAAAAATGGGCTGAGGGTGCAGCTCAGTGGTCCAGCACTTGCAGAGCATGCAGGCATGAGGCCCTGGGTTCAATCCTCTAGTACAGGAAAAAAAAAAAAAATCTTGGGTGCCAAAAGTATTATTCTGACTGCTAACAGAAAACATTATGGAGAAAGCCAAATGTGACTTAGAAAACGTATTTTATATAGTGAGTTATATTTTCTTGTAGTAAAATTCCTAGTTCATACACTGAATTACATGGTATTTCCATACCGTGCTGGGCTGCCAGGGGCCATGCTCTGTCCTGACTTACTGGTGAATAAGAGTGTTCAGTACTCACCACTGTTACCATTTCCCTCTTAGTCACAGCTTAACAGAGTCCTCATTTATTTCTTACACTCTGGCCTAATCACTGAAAATTTTTTTATATCAATGAAGTATACCATACTGGAAGAAAATGTGTGGAGTCCCTACTTGCATTGCAGTCTCTCAGCAGGTGGTGGCAGGCTGCACAGCCTCTGCTTCTCTGGCTTTGCTAAGAGAGTGTGGGGGCTCTAGGGTATCTGCAGTTGCTTTTGGAGGGAGGAGCCCATGTTCACCCAGGACACTGCTGTGAGCAGAGGTTGGATCTCTTTCAGGTGCATGTTTGCCTATAAACTGGGTCTGAATGATCTGCCCCAGTCAGTGGCCTTCTTCAGTGCAGTTGATATTGACCATTGCCTCAGGAAGGAAGTGACCATGGATTGTAAAACCCCTTCCAACCCAACTGGAATGGAAAGGAGATATGGGATTCCCCAGGGTGAGTACACCATCTTCATTTCTCATGCACAGAAAATATGAGATGGGTTAGAAGCTGAGGGCCCCAGAGACGAAATTCACTTTATTTGTGCTATATATTGTAGGCTGTTTCTGTTTATAAGGTACTTTTGGGTCTAAAGTGAATGACGTTCAATCACAAAGCGAGGGATGTTTCTAGAAAGTGGTTCACAGTAAATGAAGACATCAGAACTTCAAATACTATGTGTACTTATCCCCTCTTCAGCCACACCAGAAACGTTTAAAGAAGATTTATTGTATGTCAAAGTGCATGCTTGGGTGAAAAAAAATCCCGTGCTCTAAACACTAAACAAACAAGAAAACTTATTTTCTGTAAGTTACAGATGCAAGAAAAACTCTCATTCCCTGCAACTGTCCACTCCTGCACTAGCCTCCTTTTTGCCTGGAACCCTGTCAGATACCCCCCTCACTTCTGAGCTTCACTTCCAATTCCTGAGGAGGCATCCTAATCAATTTGTACTGTCTTTCAGGTGAAGCGCTGGATATTTACCAGATAGTAGAACTCACCAAAGGCTCCTTGGAAAAACAAAGTCCGCAGGGACCCTAAGTGCCTGGAGGTGGCATTTGCTCCCGTGGAGCTTCAGTGGGGCAGCATAGGCCCCCCTGCTCAGGCTTGCAGTTGTGCTTTTGGCAAAAGGGCTGGCCTAAGGCAGCCACTCCTCAGCCACAGGACCTGATAAGAAGATTCCTTCTGAGGAAAGGCATGGATGAGTTCAGTGGGTTCAGAACCAAGATGCCAACACCAGTGTGGGCTGGAGGACAAGGGGCACGGCTGGGTACAAAGGAAGCAGAAGCCCCTAAGTTCACGTAAACTCAGGCATTTCATTTTTTTCTTTTCTTCTTGGCTGGTTCTTTGTCCTGTCCTCTGTCCTCCGATGCAGTGCCCTACACAGGGAGAGAGGCTGCTCAGTCATCATAAACCTGCTCGAAGGCAGTGGAAATAAAGCAAAGAAACCATTAAAGCCTGCATTCAGTCATGCTTTCCACTCATGGGGTATAGATGGTGGGGGAAGCCTCCAAAGGAGTCAGGCACTGCCAACTTATTCTCTTTGGACTTTGTCATCTTGTCCCATGAACGTTCTCTGTAACCAAAGGAGACTTGGGTATCAAAATGCCATATGAGACCCTCCCAACTCAGATGCCAGGGAGGCAAAGGAGAGTGGGTGGGGCCTGGTGCAAAGGCTACATTGTTTGGGAGTGTGATGACATGAAGAATTCAGGTTCAGCCAGGCGTAGTGGCGCACACCTGTAATCCCAGCAGGTCAGGAGGCAGAGGCGGGAGGATCGCAAGTTTGAGACCAGAGGCAGTCTGCATAACTTAGCAAGACCCTGTCTCAGAAAGTAAAAATGGGCTGGGGGGACAGCTCAATGGTCCAGCACTTGCAAAGCATGCAAGCGCGAGGCCCTGGGCTCAACCCCCAGTCCCAGGGGAAAAAAAAAAAGAATTCAGGTTCAAAATTTCTGAGAAGCTAGGAAATCTAAAGTATTCTACCTAAACTTCCAGTTCTGAAATGGGAGTGGGCCACTGATTTGCTACTTCTTAAACCTAAGATGATGAAAATCCCAGGTGTTAAAGGCAAGGAAATATTGGGCTTGGGTTTGATGCTGCAACTGGTAAAAAGTGCAAGGAGAGGAACAGAACAGAGGTATGAACTGAAGGAAGCCTTGCCCAGGAGGGGCCCCGCCTTGAGGGCATGGGTAAGAGGAGCTTGACTAACTGGTTTTGGTAGCTCCTTTCTGACAGTTCAAAAGGAAATGGGAGGACCCACAGCAAGGTGCCGTTTTGTTGCCACTCTTCCTGGAAGTGTCTACTAAAAACGTATACATGTGGACAGCTTGATAGGATTTTGTTCAAAGTTTAAAACCCTTATGTTGAGCCTAGGGGTTTAGCTCGGTAGCAAAGTGCATACTTAGCACGCACTGAGGTCCTGGGTTTAGTGTCCAGCACCTCAATATCAAACAAAGCCTTGTCTTGAGAGTCCTTAACTTTCATCTTCACCCACCACCTTGTGGCTCTCTTCCTGTCTCATAGGTTGTTGCCCCACCACTATTCCACTACCACTCCCATCTGGGCTACTGACAAGCAGCCAGCCAGAGTGGATGGGGCTTGCTGCGCTCCAGGGCAGAAACAAGCACTGACCTCTTTTTCATCCTCTCCATCTTCTCCAAGAACCATGTCCAGAACATTGCTTTTGATCTTGAAGTCCCGGGAGGTGCTGAGCTTCATGTGCTGCATCAGGTTCACCTGGGACAGGCAGGCTTTTAGCATGGGATCATCTTGTTAACAGGGCCTGCTGGGACAACCTAAACCACTTTTGGCGTAACTGACAAAGCCTTCAGTTCCTATGTAAGCACATACCAACTGACCTGCTTCCCATCATTTTCCTACATGGTGTTTGGATTTGGGCTATCAGATTAGACTAGCGAAGAAACAGGAATGGATCGTAGTTGAATTTTTCTCCCACTGAAGTTCTGCTTTAGCTTGCCTGGTCCCTTTAGTACAGTAACTGGAAATGGAAAGTAAATTTACCTTGGACTTCTTAGAAAGGTGGATGAGAAACTTTTCATACTGTTCAATTGCAAAGATGAGGTTAGGGATTGGCTTGGTTTCCCGAAGAACTTTGGCCTAAGGGCAAAGAATATCAGACTTAAATTTTAGGGTCAATGGTGTTTTGAAATCTTCCTTTGGAGCTATCATCAGCAGAACTACCTATGACTCTAGGGGAAACCCAACCCATCTCAATCAAATGCAATTTTACTTACATAGCAATAATCTGAGACTTTTGGCAGTTTACTCTCAAAGGACCCAAGTGCCAACAGATTGTATTGAATCTTCCCATTTAAAACTCCTAAGTTTTTTTTGTTACCTAGAGACTGGCTGAGGAGAAGACTATTGAAGAACCTCAGTTCCCTGACTTCATAGTCTTTTTTTTTTTTTTTTTTTGCGGTACTGGGGGTTGAACCCAGGGCCTTGTGCCTGCATGCTCTGCAAGTGCTGGACCACTGAGCTGCACCCCCAGCCCATTTTTTTACTTTTTTGAGACAGGGTCTCGCTAAATTACACAGACTGCCTCTAATCTCGAACTTGTGATCCTCCTGCCTCCGCCTCCCCAGCTGCTGGGATTATAGGCGTGCGCCACCGTGCCTGGCTGACTTCATAGTCTTAATGTGCCCACTCTGGCACTACCTCTGTTTCACTTCACATGGATTTTCACTGATGGGATTACATATCTTTTCCTTCCATTTGTAGATCCTTCCAAATGTTTATGTACGTGTGTATGTTTTTTTCTTTTTTCAAACCCACTAAACGTGGTGCTCTTTTTTTTTCCTAACATCTTGAAGGTAATTCTATAGCTGAACATTCAGATTTGCATTTTTTCATGTCTGCACAGTATTATCTAGTGTAAATGTACTAGAATCTATTTAGCCAGTCCTCTGCATATTTTCTAATATTTCTAAAATTTCCCTTTAATAAACCATGTTGTGAAGACCATCTTGTACATAGACCTTTATAACTTCTATATCCTACAAGTGGACTTTTAAATCTGTGCACTTCTTAAAATTTGGTAGTCATTGTCCTCTTGAGAGAATGTATTAATTTTTGCTGTTGCCAGCAATGTACTCCTTTCTTGCACCCTCACCAATTCTTACACATCCTTCAGGAAGCACCTTCTGCCTCACCTACTTTTCCTAAAAAGTATGGGTTTTAATGATCAAGAACTAATGATCAGCAACTAGGCTTCTGACCAGGTGCAGCAGCTCACCATGGCTATGGCAACAGCAGCTTTCTCCTTTTCCTTCTCTCCTGAGGGTTTCAGGCTGTTACTCTTCTTATTCTAAAGAAACAGAAACATACTCTCTTATTCCTCAAGACTTCTCTGTAGAGTCAGCAGGCTACTGGTAATCTTCCTAGCAGGTAAAAGACAATGTGGACCAAGTGTGGATGAAGAGAATTCCAGCAGTTGCTGAAGATGAGAAAAATGGATGTTTTGTGACCCTCCGACGATGATGGTTCTCTCTCACTGCTGCAAATACACAACCAGTTGCTCTTGCAGGTGGCTCATGGAAATAGAGGGCAGGACAACCGTTACTGGGCCAGCCAGGAGACTGGCCAGTAACGAACACAATTAAATTAAAATGGATTAAAATGGAGACTGTCAAAGTGGTAGCAGGAACAGGCACATTCCTGCCGGAGAGTTGACTAAGTCCTTCCATTTAGAGGCAATCACCAGATGTACTTTCTGTGTAATGTGGTTATGCTTGAGAAAAGGGTCAAAGGAACACTCCCTGAGTTGTAGATTACGGGGTAATAAAGAGCTCCTTGGGAGAAGGACCTGGCAACCCACTCCCCAAATCAATCCGCCATTGAAAACCCTATGAACAGCAGAGAAGCACTGACAATAGTGTTTTGCCTGTTGTATGTAGAGGTGCTATATGAGTCAGATATCGACTTGATGGCACCTAACAACAACCACCACCACAAAGGGTTCCTAGAAAGGGAGACTGGGAGAAGGACCCAGCAACCCACTCCCAAAAATCAACCTGCCATTGAAAACCCTATGAATAGCAGAGAAGCACTGACAATAGTGTTTTGCTTGTTCCATATAGGCTCGCTGAGTCGGACACTGACTCAATGGTACCTAACAACAAGAAGAATAAAGGGAGAACTGATAAAAGGAATGAAGTAGTTCAGGTTACTGACAGGACAAAAGAAAGTTAAGACCCAAATGAGGACAGATGGGAAAAACCACAAATGTGAAGTAAATGAAATGGGAAGCTCTCACCTCAAAGGGAGTCAGGTACCTCGTAAGAAAGGAACATACCATGCTCTACACCATGAAGTAAGAGAATCAACAACAATGGCCTGAAAAGGCAGAGTAGCTATACCACCGGAGTCTCGAGAGGCACACAGCTTGTTCCACATATCATGTTCTGGAAAAAAAGTAACACTAGAGATTCTAGAGGGGCTGCTATGAAGAAGTCTATTCTTGGCCCTGGATGGCAGAGTAGAGTGTGAAGCTCTATTAAGGGACAGGAAGGAGGCAGCTACAGATCGACTTCACCTGACTGACCACATGGGAAGTGAGCCCTCTTTCCACAGCTTGGCACCCTGTTGAAACTCCCTAAAAAACCCTCTGTCTGCTGCCCATTCCTACTGACTCAAGTAGGACTAAAGCTTAAAGCCAAGAAAAAAAAATTAAAATTTAAGAAATACAGCAAAACAAAATAAAAAATAGAACCAGAAAAAGATTTTTAGGTGTACAGTATTAGAAAGTGTGCTTGGGGTTTGGAGCAGTGGCTTCCACTATTTTCTCCCCATCAAGATCTGAGGCAGTGGGAAAGGGGGCGCTGTAAGAAAAATATGTGGAAAATGCAATCTCTGTTTCCACACAGGAGCTCATGGCCAGGTGGTGCAGGCCTGGAAGCCCTGCACCTCTGAGGCAGATGCAGGAGGACTGTGAGTTCAAGGCCAGAGACCTGAGGAACTTAGTGAGACCCTGTCTAAAAATTAAAAAGACGTGGGGTACAGTCAGTGGTAGAGCACTTGGAAAGCATGTGGAAGGTCCTGCGTTCAACCCCTAAATATTACCAAAAAAAAAAAAGAAAAAAAAGAATAAGGCTTGAGTTAATGGAATCATGGACTTTTGCCCAGGGTCACTCATTAAGTACATCTCACAAAGACGGAAAAATATTTGGGCATGAGATGTAGGTCAATGGTAGAGCATCTGCCTAATACGCACAAGGCCCTGAGTTCAACCCCAGCACCTCCTCCTGTCCCCCTCCCCCAAAAGGCAAATATGGACTGGGAAGGAGGAAAACCCTCCGGGAACACACAAAGCTGGATTTTGTATAATTTTAGGGAAAGAACAGATGTTTGTAAGGTCCCTGGTGATGCACAGAAAAGAGTGCTTGAGGTTGTTTGTCTTTGCGGGACTAGGGGCTGACCCCAAGGTCTCGTGCATAGTTTTAGGTGCTCTGCCACTAAGCTGCCCCCCCAGCCCCTTTTTAATTTTTATTTTTAAATTGAAATAGAGTCTCACTAAGTTATGCAGGTTGCCTCTGGTCTTGAACCTGTGATCCTTCTGCCTCCTGAATTGCGGGTATTACAGGCGTGAGCCACCACACCTAGCTAAAAAAGAATGCTTAAGAATGGGGTGAGAAACAAAAATCCAATACCCTCAAACACTTTACATGTCACCAAATAGCAAATGATTTTATAGCAGGGGTTGGCAAACAATAGCCCACTACTTGTTTTTGAGAATAAAGTTCTAAGGGAACAGAGCCATGTTCACGTCTTTATACTGCCTATGGCTGTTTTTAATTACAACAGCAGAGTTAACTAGGTGTGACAGGTTACATGGTCCGCAAAGCCTGAAACATTTACTATCTGGACCTTTACAGAAAGTCAGCTGGCCTCTGTTGGAGAATCAAACTAGGTGGAATCAAGTCTTGGCTTTGCCGCTTACTAGCGTCTGTTCTTGGCCATCTCCAGTAGCTTCTTTAATACAGGGATAACTAGTGATCGCAAAGTAGAGTGAGGATGGTGACATGGTGCATGTAAATAACGTGGCTGTCCTAGTGAAATAAATAGGTAGAGTGACTTATGTACTGTAACAAAAGCCTCATAGCAGTGTTTCCCAAGCTGTCCTCTGTGGAACAACACTGCCAAATGGAATGTGTGTTATTAAAAACAAAGTGTTCTTGCTCAGGTTTGGAAAATATTATTGAGCATACTGTTGGCCCTCTTAGCACTATGAAGCTCTGAGGCAAAGAATAGGATCTATTTCTTACAGAATCCCCATTTTGAAGCCTCAAACAGGATACTTTGTGAAACACAGCCTGGGCCTAGGGTCGTACACCTGGAGTCTTAGCACTTGGGAGGCCGAGGCAGGAGTAGCCAAAGTTCTAGGCCAACAGGGCTGTATATATAGTGAGACTTTGTGTAAAAAAAGCCCAAAGATGGTGAGGGATTCAAAACCCTAATTTAGGAGTGAAGGATGATGTCCTACACAGAGAGGACAGATTTGACAGAATGGTACCTGTATGAAGACTGTACGTATGAAGTTTACAAGAGCGAGCCTGCAAGCATTTGGGTGAGATACAAAGAAGGGACAGGAGCAACGGCCTGAAGACAGTGAGCCATGTGACTGGCCAGAGGACACACGACACATTCTTGATGCAGGTTACTAGACTGATACAAAGGCAAAGTGACAGCCTCAGTATTAGCACACTGCTGGGAACTCGTTCAGCTGAAGCCAGGTGATAGGTTCTGGGGTCACTGACTCTCAAGGGAAGGGGATGTACTCTTAATATGCACAATGATGAAGGCTGCCCATAGTGCTGCAGGGTAGTAATCAAGTGAAGCATCATATCAACATAATGCCAATCCACTGCTTAGGAACTGGCTCCAGAATCTTGGCCAAGTCTGACACTTAGCAGACCCCTTCTCTCTGATGCTACAAAGATCACTAACAGATTTAGTGCAGAGACTCAAGTGTCCTTAGGGGATAGTAGGCCTCCCAATGCTGTGTGTATTTAAGCCACTGGTTCTTAAGCAGGGATGATTTTGCCCCTTGAGGACAGTGGGCAATTCTGTAAACATTTTAGTTATCACAACTCTGGGTTCTGCTGCTGGCATCTGGTAGGCAGAGGCCAGGCATATGGCTAACATTCCTAAAACATACATAACAGGCCCCACAACAAAGTATTTCCTGGCCCAGTATGTCAAAAGCCTAAGGCTAAAAACAAAGCAAAACACTATGTTCAGCGGACAAGAGATTCAAGTAGCCCAAGAATCTGATGAGATCTAGGATGGATGACAGTTTCTCCAAACTCTAGGGGAGTCTATCAATTTAGAGGGGGAAGTAAAGGGGTCTGGGCAAATGACTCATCCAATATCCCTTCCACCTCCACCAAAGTGCTACTGCTCTCACACAACTGTGCCAACGGATCTCAGCCTTCTGTGTGTGTGTCTCCTGCTACTTTACTCAAGCTGAAAGGATGCTGATGGCACAGTCTTCCAGGCACCGGATGGCACAATGAACTGAGCCATTGAGCCAAAGTATGCTTGTTCCTTCTTTATTCCAAATGCAAGCCTATCAAATGCTTGTCTTTTCTGAATTAAAATGGTTTCCTTGGTATAAAGAAAGATCTTGCTGCAAAGCCCTGAAGGCCTGACTTGGTCTCAGTCAGGCACCTCTGGCTTACAGTATGTAGGGAAGAAATTTTATACACACGCATCTCCACTCACCAAGCAGCCCCTGGAAACATAAGGAGGCCTTTCTTAAAGATCTATTTTCATATTGCCTCTGAATCACTTACCTGTACGTAAGAAATGAAAGAATAACACAGGGGCGTCAGATGGGAACCAGACAGCTTCACCTACAGCGAAGGAGAAGGAAACCAATGTAGCCATGACAATAAAATGCTCTCCCCAGCCTCAGGAAAGCCATTTTCAACGTACCAGTTTTTCCATATTTTTTGGAATTCCTCTGGAGCTCAGACACACCTGTAGATACTAATAACAAAAGATGTTTAAATTTAGCAGCCTGTCCTATGAAACCAAGGTGACTCTGGCGGTGAGCCTACAGAGTGTGACTCATTGCTCTGACTAGACAGGGAGAAGAAAAATTCATACAGAAACCAAGACACGCTTCCTTTCTCCACTCTTCCAAAGTGCCTAAGTGTCCCAGATAATAGGCAATGAAGAATTCCTATTTCTGACTTGCTCAGCTCATTGCTTTAAAAATCCCTCGGGCTGAGAGTTCTTGCATCTAGAAGACCAATGACTGGACCGCTCATCCTTGCAAAATGCCAGTAAAGACAAGATGCTTAATATTTCCCCTATGGCAGCTTAGCTGCCACAGCATCTAACTAGAGCTCATGTTCTAGAGAGAGCTGCACTGCTGTCCCGTACACTGTGGGGTGGTCTGCATCTTTCTTGGGTTGTCTGTGCCTAAGTATTAGTATGGATCATTGACAGAATCTGAACTACCTAGTTCCTATCACCTTCTCAATCAGTTGACCAAAAAATTGCAAGTAGAAGAAAACAGTCTCTTTAAAGAATGCATTCACTCTCAGGTGTTATACACTCACATGCCAAGGAAATAGGGCCTCAGAAAGTAGACTGAGAATTATGCCATCAACTGTTTTTCTCTGGTCTGTGGAGATCTCTGCCATCTACTGACCAAGCCAGAAGGAAACCATGACTTGCAAAGATGTGGGCCAGAGCTCTGTTCAGAGGCACTCTGCAGCTGGAGGGGGAAGTCCAATTCTCTTGCAGATACTCACGTATCGGACAAGTGCTGTGAGGATGGTATACATTTTGCACAGGTCCTTCAATAGGCTGTCCACGCAGCTGCCTGACGGCAGGGCTGTCTGCACCAGCTCATGGAAAAATGTAAGCAGAGTTCCCAATTGCATGATGATGGCTTTCTCAGTGGGATGATTTGGTGGGGCTTCTTGAGAAGAGGCTTCTGAAGGGAAATGGAATTAGCATGTTTCAATGAGTCTTACTTTCTAGTTAACAGTAAAGGAGAATTGAGAATCAACCAAATATCATTAACTAAAAGCAGGCACAGAAGTTGAGTATTCAATATGCAGAGTGATTCTGTAATCATGCTGTCACAAGCCACTACCTTCTACTTCTTTCATCACATCAGAAATCTCACTCAAAACCAAAAATGTCAGAAATGAGACCTGTTACTTCGCATGCTAAAAAAAAAACATTAAAAAACAAAAGAACCCAGAGATTTTGGCTCAAGAGCTCCACCTTTATGCAGCAAAATTTAGATTTTGGTTGACTTTGCTGTCATCACCATTCCTGGAATTCCACCTGAAGTCTATTTACCTGATGGGGTTTCTTGGCTCACTTGTCCCTTAAGCTTGGTGATTAGCCAATCCACTTCTTCTAGAACCTTCTCAGCCTGACTCAGAACAAGTAACTGTGAAAGAAAAAAATGCCTGGCATGGTTCACTACATACAGCTGCTGGGGTAATATGATAACCACGGCTTCTACAGGCAAGTCCCCGTCATCACGGCAGAAGCCACTACACATGGAGTGGAACGCAAGAAATGACAAGGCTGTTACCCAGGGGGTGGCATCAACACTTACACAAACAGTGGGGGCAGCTGTTCTCAAATTCACCATCGCAAAATGGTTTGTTTTTTCCACCTCTATATCCTGTGAAGGGAAAAGGAGGTCAGATCTACCAGCAGTAAGCCATTCCCTTGACCTCCAACCCCACACAGGATATTATAGTGAAGGCTTCCTGTAGTACCTGGTCTATGTCTCCCAGCTGCCCGTGGATATCCTGGGACAAGTCACGCAGCAGACTGACAGGACTCTTATACAAAACATGCAGGCTGAAGAGCAAGTTCATTAAGCTCTTACAAAATGAGGCGTCCTCTAGGAGTAGGAAGGAAAGAAAATTTAAAGTTATAACCAGTCAAGTCCTTCAAGTGTATGTGTCCACACACCTACCCAGAACACATCCCACTGTTGCACACACTCCAGTGATGCAGCTGTACCAAGATGGCGCCCTTCCAAACCATGTGCCCAAAGAAGGACTACACCTCCCATTACTAGTCACAATCACTGGGTGACAAGCACTGAAATCAAGTAAATGACCAGTGCACCCTAGAACCCCCTCTGCTCACTCACCCCACCAAAAAATGCTAAATGCTATCCTCCCTGCCAGCTGAATTTTGTCTGATTTGGGGTTTTATCTAAATGGACTTGTATAGCGAGCACTTTCTCTGTGTCTGGCTTCTTTTGTTCAGCATTGGGTTTGTGAGATCCTCTTCGTGTTGTGGGAAGGAATAGTTGTTGTTGTGGGAAGGCCATTCTCAGTGCTGGACAGTGTCCCACTGTGAGTACCCTCAAATTCCTTCACCAATTCTACTGATGAACAGTTCACATCTGTTTTTACCTACTAAAATAGTGCTACTGTGAGAATTCCCCTGATATTTCTGTTGGGAGTAGAACTGCTGGGTCACAGGCATATGTTTAATTTTAGTAGTTAGATATTGCCAAACAATTTTTGAGAGTGGTTACACCAATTTACAACTCCAGCAGCGGTGAATGAGAGGTTCAACTGAGGGTTGAACCCAGGACCTTGCACACAGACAAGTGCTCTATAGGTGAGCTATACCTCTAGCTTCTTTTAAAAAGTTCATTATTATTATTATTATTATTATTATTATTATTTTGGTATTTTAAAGACAGTCTGGCTGTGTAGTCCAAGCTCGTCTTGAGCTCATGATCCTCCTGCCTCAGGCTCTCAAGTGTTGGGATATAGGTATATGCCACCATGCCAGCTTTAGTTTTTACTTTAAGACAGGATCTCTCGCTAAGTTTTGTTGTCTGCCTGTAGCCTCACACTTGCCATCCTCCTCCCCTAGCCTCCTGAGTGGCTGGGATTACAGGTGTGCACCACCACATCTAGCTGCCAACTGCGCATTCTTGCCAGCATTTGGCATTGTGCATCTTCCTCACGCTGGCCACCCTGGTGAATGTATAATGGACAATACTTTTTCTTTTCTAATACCATTCAGTGATGATGGTTCTATACAAAGCCTTTAGAGGTGACAGGAAACTTACCACGGCTGTTTTCCTTACAAATCTTGGATGTCCAGGATAACATCTGCACAAACTAAAAAGAGATCATTTAGATGTTAACGAAACATGCTCAAGACAGGGCCTGGCCCCGGAGTCCTAGACCTTTCCAAGTCCAAGCAACCACCTGCCAAAATATGTGCATGAATTAAAGTGATAATATCAGAAGAGTATAAAGATAAGCCCAAGACGATGAAACCACCAAACCTACTCTCAGGCACATGATTCAATTCCCAACACCTAAGCCTCATGAAGGACCAAACATCCCTAAACCCTGGTATCTCGAGTTTCCTTTGTTCTCACCATGGTGGTCTGTGGCTAATTCTCCCGTCTCTCCTTATGCCCCTCCACTTTAGAGACCTTTTTTTCCTGTGTAGCACTACAGGGTGTTAAACCCGTGGCCTCACATATGCTAGATGAGTGCTGTTGCTTATGATACTCTTGCCTCAGCCTCCTGAGTGGCTGGGATTATAGGTGTGCGCACAGCACTTCAAACATTTTTTTTTTTTTCTTTTTTGGTATTAGGGGATTGAACCCACAGCCCCACACACACTATGCAAGTGCTCTACCACTGGCTCATTTTTCTTTTATTTTTTGAGTTAGGGTATCACTAAGTTATGCAGGCTGCCTCTGGCCTCAAACTTGCAATCTGGCCTCTGCCTCCCAAGTTGCTGGTATTATAGTTGTCCTCTACTGTACTCAGTCACTTCAAACATCTTTAAGGATATTAGGCTAACAGACAAGGGTGAGAAAGGAAGGTCGTGGCCATAAGGACAGGAGAGGACAGGGTGGAAAAAAGGAAGAAGTAAAAGAAAACAAAAAACAAAAACCCAACCATGCAGACAGTTTTCCCAGGGAAGGGAGAGTGAGGGATTGGAGACAGCAGGGGTCCGATTCACCAGACACACTCAACTGTCTGCTTCACCAGGTCCTTGAAACGGGCTTTTAGCCCCAGAGGCACTGAGATGCAGTGGTCCCTTACGGCAGATGACTAATGAGGATTCTGTTTTGATTTGCTGGGGGAATAAAGGAACATGAAGTGGTTAACTGAAGGCTCTCTGCTAACTGACATTACAAGGTCTCCAGAATAGGGTGCTCAGATGAAACAGGCAGGATGCGGACGCGAGCTCCTGTGTGCAGAGGGGCGGGTTAGGAATAAGAACCTAAGTTCACAGGTGCTTCCCAGGAAAAAGGAAACTTGAAAAATACGTAAGAAACTAACTGAGCCGGGCGCAGTGGCGCACACCTGTAATCCTAGTGGCTCGGGAGGCGGAGGCGGGAGGATCGCAAGTCGAGACCAGAGTCAGTCTGCATAACGTAGCGAGACCCTGCCTCAAAAAGTAAAAAAAATGGGACAGGGGTGCAGCTCAGTGGTCCAGCACTTGCAGAGCATGCAGGCGCAAAGCCCTGGGTTCAACCCCAGTCCTGGAAAAAAAAAAAAAAAAGAAAGAAACTAACTGAGTCTACTTACTTGGGAAGAGGAGGAACTAAAGAGATGGAGGACATGGTTAGGGGAGACTGGTGACTGAATATTTTCATAATTTCTAGGCCAGGAGCAGTGGTACATGCCTGTAATCCCAGCCACTCGGGAAGCAGAGGCAGGAGGATTGCAAGTTCGAGACCAGAGGCAGTCTGCGTAATTTAGCAAGAACCTGTCTCAAAAAGTTAAAAAAAGGCGGGGAGGCGGGCGGCGGGTGCAGCTCAGGGGTACAGCAGTTGTAAAACATGGAAGCATGAGGCTCTGGGTTCAACCCCCAGTACTGGAAGAAAAAAAAAAAAAACTTTTACAATTTCTGGTTTGCACATCATAGGACTTTACTGCCCATTCAAAATTCAATTAAAAAAAAAAAAAAAAACTTAGACACCACCAGAAGTTAAGGGGAAAGGGGTAGTGGTAAAACGCAAATTAAATGCTTGTTTTCTATCTATTAGCTTTTCTGAGCACATTTATTTTCCCTCCAACTCCCCCATGACCCAACTGTGTCTCTCTCCCAGTCCTTTTCTCTCTCCAGCAAAAGCAGGAGTATGAAGAATAAAAGCTGCCGGGTGAGGTGGTGCACGCCTGTAATCCCAACAACTTGGGAGGCAAAGGCAGGAGAATCCCAAGTTCGAGACCAGAGGCAGTCTGCATAACTTGGCAAGACCCTGTCTCAAAAAAAGTAAGAAAATGGGCTGGGGGTGAAGCTCAGTGGTCCAGCACTTGCAGAGCACGCAGGTGTGAGGCCCTGGGTTCAACCCCCAATACCAAAAAAAAAAAAAAAAAAAAAAAAAAAAAAAAAAAAAAAAAAGAATAAAAGCTGAGAGCAAAGTGGACAGGAGTTGCTTGGAGATGAGTGCCATGATGCACGCCTGCAATCCTAGTGACTTGTGGGGCTGAGGGAGGAGGATCATGAGTTCAAGGCCAGAGGCGGCCTGTGTAACTTAGCAAAACTTGACTCAAAATGAGTAAAAAAGTGGCCAGGGGGCTCCGAGTTCAATCCCCAGTACCACAAGAAAAACAGATGTGAAGAAGAGGAGTCTTTCTCTGGGCTACTCTGGACTAGGACGTTAGGAAAATCAGGTCTGCTTTGCAAGGCTCAACCATATTAATAGCTCTGGGCCACAGACTCCCAAAGAGTCGCAACTCTTGAGGCAAGGGCTCTGGGGAGGAGCCTAGCACCTCAGGATTGTGACTCATTTCCCTCACAGGTCAAGAAGCCCATGTCTTGAGAGAACACTGCCCTGGCTCCTGGGGGCTCTCCTTACCAGGCCCTGGGGATGTTACTCCTGAATGGAGCAGGCCAAACAAGTAGAACCCTTCTCTTATTTGTGTGTGTGTGTGAAAGCCCACAGGACGCACAATTCTACGTATGTACACAGCACCACATGCACACATTCTCTGCAAGGCTGTTTCTGCTTTGGGACTGCAGTCACACTTTCTGACTGACTCATCCTGTTGATTTTCCCCAAACTTAGTACCAGGTAACTGCTAAGAAATACAACCGCTGTCTGTGTGTCAGCTACCTACTTCATTGATAATATATTTTCATAGTAGAAAAGAAGGGGAAAACATCAAGAACGATCAAGACCAGGAAAGCAAACAGGTTAAGAAGGTCAAAGGCATCAACCATAAATTTCAGGGTTTTTTTGCAGTATTTATAGTTTACCCTCAACAGTGGCCAAACAAAAACAACGTTCTTGCTCTTATATGGTTTCCTATGTTATGGCAGAAACACCACCTTGGTAAAGATACTGTGTTGGAAAAGATCTTATAGTTCCTTTATGAATTTGAATGCATGACTCAATAGATTCTTTCAGATGAGCTAGACTTCAAGAGGATACTGTTACACATTTTTCTGACACACTACTTTGGTTTTTTTGTTTGTTTTGTTTTTTAAGCAGTGCTGGTACCTGAGGAGAGGAGGGTTCCAGGAGCTTGGACAAGTCGGAGAGAACGGTGACCAGCAGGAGGGCTTCTTTACTATTAAAATCTTCTTCTTCACTGCTAAGTAAGTTCAACAAGGACCTCTGAGAAAGGAGAATATACAAAGAAAAATGACCAGACATGTTTCCATCAGGGAGAAGAGATATCTAGCCAGAAATTCCTAAGACTGACACAGGAAGAATTCAAAGCTATGAAATTCCAAGAGAATAAAGTCTGAAAATAAACGTGGACCAAACAGTAATTTCCTGTTTTGAACTGTAAACCTCCCTGAGAATTCTCTGGAAAACTATGGCATCTTTCTCCTACAACTTCCTGCCGAGAGTGCATCAAGAATGAACTGCAAGCACTTTCTGCTGGTTCTCATTTCCAGGGAGCCTATCTACTGACCTTGAGTTCAGACCAGCCCCAAACTCGGCATTCCTGACCCACGTTTCTGTTAACTGAAGTGCTCTCTAGTTTTATTATGTTTGTCGGTATCTCCCTACTACAACAGAGGATCCATAAGGACAGGAACTTCTTGCTCATCTGTTTCCTGCTCTACTCCGAGCAACAATGCCTGTCACGTAACAGGAACTTTACAATTGTTTGTTAAGTAAAGAAATCCTTGTAATAGAACAGTATTCTGACAACTACTGGTTAGAAAACAAGCTCCACTGTCCAGTCTTCATGCCATCTGACAGACAAAGCGAAATTGCACCACAGACTCACAAACTCCACGCCTTAGGAACTCCCAGCTGCCTCTTTGTTACCTCAGGGACTCTTAAAGGAGGTGAGCTCTGAGTTGGGGCCGGCTAGACGTACATCCCCATGAGGATCCATTTAACTACAGTATCTTTCATTCCAAGAGCATGTTCTGTTCCTTGGATGACCCAGAAAAAAAACGACCTGCCACACTTGGTTGCTGCCTCAGAGGCTGATAAAGCAGCTGCCCGAGGCCTCTCACCTGAAACTGCCGAATCTGGAATGCAGCTCTCTGAGTGACACTGACGTCGGCATCCTCTACCTCTTCTTCCTTATCCGTGACATCTACAAATGGAAAAGAATTCTATGTTCTTTGAAATTGACTCATTTGTAAAGAGAGAAAAAAAAAAAAGATCCTCTTGCTGTGTAGACCAGAGTGGCCTGGAACGTGCCAACGTAGGCTACACTGGCCTTAAATACGTGTTGATCCTCCCACCTCAGTTTCCCAAGTTCTGGGATTATAGGTTGACTCTCATTCCTTTCTGGACTTTTAAAAGTTAAAATTTTAGAAAGCCAAAAAGCTCTGTAGGAAGATTTAAATGTATTTCTAAAATTCATTCTTTTTTTTTTTTTTTTTTTTTTTTTGCAGTGCTAGGGACTAAACCCAGGGCCTTGCACATGCTAAGCAAGGATTCCACCACTGAGCCATATCTCCTGTCAAGTTCTCCTGATTTCTTAATCCTACTGCATAGTCCATTTTCCAGGCACCATTTGTGGTTAAAAACAATGCAGTAAGTCCCACTCCTGAATCCACTAGATGTCACTCCATAGCAGCATTAGGGCTGTTCTCAGGTGTCCTCTGGTGAGTGAACGAGCAGACTCCAGAGCTTAGGGAAAGCAGAAACCCAGAGTAAGCAATTTATCAACACTGCCAATGCCCACCCAGAGCCCTGAGGAACTGCTGAATCTTGGGCTGGGAGAACTGCTGAACAACACTGAATATCTTCTGCAAACCCTCCAAGCACAGCAGGGAGATGCTCTTTCCTTTTTCTTTCTTTCCCGTCTCTTCCACTGAAGTAGGAATTGAAGTATATCTCCATAGCAATACCCTGAAGTGAAGGAAAATGGTTTTATTTTGAAAGACAGACTTAACTAAGCCTGTAAACTAACACATAGTAAACTTTGTGCCCTATAAATGAACAGTTCTGTGAATTAAAAAAACAAACCTATTGGAGGTGTGAAATTTCCTCACAATTTAGGTATTTCCATCACCCCAAAAGCTCCCCCGTGCTCCCTAATAGTCAGTTCTCTCCCCTCATTTCCAAGCAACTACTGATCTAATTTCTGTCTCTACAATTATAGTTTTTACATAGCACCATATGAAAATGGCATCATTTAGTACATAATCTCCACTGGTCTTCTTAACCTAGCATATGCTTTTCAGATTCTCCTATCTTGTAGTATGGATTAGCAATTTGCTCCATTTTATTGCTGAGTAGTACTCCATTGTGCGATGTACCACAGTCTGCCCATTCTCAAGGTTATTCATCTATTGGTTAATACACATTTCAGTTCCTTCTTGATTTTGCTATTACGAATAAAGCTGCTATGAACATTTATGCACATGCCTTTATATAAAGTATGTAAGAGTAGTGGCATGAGCAGATCATATGATAGTTGTGTATTTGTTTTCTGGGATTTTTTTGTAGTTCTAGGAGGGTGAACCCAGGGCCTTGCACATGCTAGCCAAGTGCTCCACCACTGAGCTGCACTCCCAGTCCCTTTCATATTTTTTATTTTTGAGACAAGGTCTTGCTAAGTTGCACAGGCTGCCCTGGCCTCAAAAATGTGATCCTCCTCTCCTGCCTCAGCCTCCCAAGTCACTGAAATTGCAGGTATGTACCATGTTATCTGGCTGGATCATATGGATTCTGGTATGCTGTAAAATTTCTAGTTTTAAAGAAACTTATTTTCTAATTTCCCTTATGACTTTGACAATAGGTTATATTTAGAAGTGCATTTAATTTCCCATACTTGAGGATTATCCAAGGAATCTGTTATTGCTTCCCCCAATTATTAATACATGTTGGTGATGTACAGAGGAATTAGGCTTTTGCTATTTCCACTGTGCAACTATTATATCACTTTTGGTTATACTTTCACCAACTTACATAATTTATGGAACTCTCTGATTAATATGTAATAAAAATCATGCTATTATGGGTTATATTCCCCTGTATTTTCCCATGTATTCATGTAGTTCATCATATAATTTGAGATTACTCTCCCTCCCTATATCCCTCGGCATTGTTTCCCTCTCTATCTCCTCTTCCACAACCTTTGCTCTCCCCCACAAATCCCCACTCTCTTCTACTTTTTATTTTTCCTTCTTAAATAAGCCTGATTGTCCATTTTTATATATCTATATACGTAGTTTTTCTTCCTTTAAGTTAGATTTTAGCTCCCAGGTATGAGTTAGAACATACAGTATTTCTCTTTTTGGGCCTGGGATTGTTTACTTAAGATGATATCCTCCAGTTCCATCCATTTTACTGCAAATGACATTATTACATTATTTTTCATTGCTGAGTAATATTCCGTTGTGTATATATACCCCAATTTTTTGTTATCCATTCCTCTGGTGATGGATATCTTGAATGGTCCCATACCCGTGCAACTGTGAAGTGCTTTATTAAATTCAGAAATGCAGGTGTCCCTGTGGTATGATGACTTATTGTTCTTTTTATATTCTCAGGAATGGTATAGCTGGGTCATATGGCAGTTCTATTCTTAGTCTTCTAAGGTATCTCCATATTGATTTCCAAAGTGGTTGAACTAATTTACAGTACTACCAGCAGTGTCAAAGGGTTCCTTTTTTCCCACATTCTCGTCAGAATTTGTTATTGTTTTGTTGATCTTGGCCATTCTTACTGGAGATGGAATCTCTGTTGTTTGGATGAAAATCCAAATGAAAATTTCCCTAATGGCTAGGGATATTGAGCATTTTTTCACTTACTTCTTGGCTTTTCAAACGTCTTCCTTTGAGAATTGCCTGTTCATTCCCTTTGTCCACTTATGTACTGGGTTTTTTGTTGTCCTGGTATTTGCTTTCTTAAGTTCTTTGTATATTCTTGAAATTAGTCCTCTGTTGGATGCATAAGATACAAATATTCTCTCTCATTCTGTTGGCACTACCTTAACTCTGTTAACTGTTTCATTTGCTGTAAGGAAGCTGTTTAATTTCATGTAATCCCATTTGTTAAGTCCTGGTGCCATTTCCTGGGTGATTAGAGTCTCGCTAAGGAAATACTTTCCTATGCCTATGTGTTGGACCAGGTTTTCTATCTTCTCTTCTAGTAGTTTTAAGGTTTCCAGTTTTATCCTGAGATCTTTCATCCATTTCAGATTGACTCTTGTGAATATTGAGAGATGTGGGTCTACTTTCAGCTTTCTGCAAATGGTTATCCAATTTTTTCCAGCACCATTTGTTAAAGAGGCTACCTTTTCTCCATTGAATGTCCTTAGCCTCTTTGTGAAAAGTCAGGTGACTGTAGTTGCATGGGTGTATCTCTGGGTCTTCAATTCTGTTCCATTGGTCTTCAAGCCTATTTTTGTGCCAGTATCACTATAGCCACTACAGCACTGTAGTATAGTCTGAAGTCAGGTACAGTGATCTCTCTTGTGATGTTTTTGCAGCTTAAGATTGTTTTGGCTATATGCAGTCTTTTGTGTTTCCATATGAATTTGAGGATTATTTTTTCTATTTTTGCAAAGACTGTCATTGGAATTTTAATGACTGCATTAAATTTGTAAATTACTTGTGGTAACATAGCCATTTTTACAATACTGATTCCTCTGATCCATGAGCAAGGGAGGTCCTCCCATCTTCTAGTATCCTCTGCAATTTTCTTCTTTAATGTTTTGAAGTTCTCCTTGTAGAGGTCTTCAGGGTCTTTGGTTAGACTGATAACTAAATATTTAACTTTTTGGTGGGCTATAATAAATGGGATTGTAGCCCTAATTTCCTTTTTTCCCTGTTCACTATTGGTGTAAAGGAAGGTTACTGATTTTTGAGTGTTAATTTTATATCCTGCTACTTTGCCGAAGGAATTAATTAGCTCTAAGTGTTTTCTAGAGGAAATTTTGAAGTCCTTTAAGTAAAAGATCACATCTGCAAATAAGAATAATTTAGCCTCTTCTTTGCCTGTCTGTATCCCTTTGATTCTTTTCTCTTGCCTGATTGCTCTGGCTAGGACGTCAATCACAATATTAAATAAGAGGGGACAGACAGGACATCCTTGTTTTGCTCTTGATCTTGGAATAGTTTCAATTTTTCCCCATTTCATGTGGTATTGACTGTGGGTTTGTCATAGAGGGCCTTCATGATGTTGAGCTATTTCCCTGCTATGCCCACTTTCTCTAGGACTTTTATCATGAAAGGATGCTGCACTTTGTCAAAGACCTTCTTGGCATCAATTGAAATGATCATGTGATTTTTGTCTGTTGAGTCTCCTGATACGATGAATTACACTGACTGATTTTCTTATGTTGAACCAGCCTTCCATCTGTGGAATGAAGCCCTCTTGATCATAATGTATGATCTTTTTTGTGTGTTACTGAATTTGGTTTGCCAGAATTTTATTGAGGATTTTTGCATCAATGTTCACCAGGGAAATTGGTCTATAGTTTTCTTTCTTTGAGGTGTCCTTGCCCAGTTTTGGTAACAAGGTGATACTGGCTTCGTAGAATGAGTCTGGAAGTGTCACTTCCTTTTTTATCTTATGAAATAGTTTGAGGAGAACAGGTATTAAGTCTTTGAAGGTTTTATAGAATTCTACTGTGAACCCATTGGGACCTGGACTTTTCTTTGTTGGGAGATTATTAATGTCTCTATTTCAGTGGATGTAACAGGTCTGTTTAAATTGCTTGTGTCCTCTGGCATTAATTTTGGTAATTCACATATTTTAAGGAACTTGGCATTTCTTCTATATTTTCATTTCTGGGAGTAAATTTCTCAAAGTATTTCCTGATGATCTTCTGGATTTCATTGGGATTATAATCCCATTCTTGTCTCTTATTTTTTAAAATTTGGGTCTTTCTTTTGGTGATATTGGCTCAAGGGGAGTCTATTTTATTAACCTTTTCCAAGAACCAGCTGTTAGTCTCATTAATTCTTTTTAGTTTCTATTTGGGGTATCTCTGCCTTGATCTTGACCATTTCTGAGTGCTACTTTTGGGGTTGGCTTGTTGTTGGCCTTCTAGTGCCTTAAGATGTGTCATTAAGCTATTTAATTGGGTCTTCCCTAACTTGTTGATGAAGGCATTCACAGCTATGAACTTCCCTCTTAGAACTTCCTTTGCTGTATCCCATAAATTATGGTAGGATGTATTTTCATCCTCATTTGATTGCAGAAATATTTTAATTCCTCTCTTCTTTGATGACTAATCATTCAGCAGTGTATTATTTAGTCTCCATGAATTTGTAACATTTCTGAAATTTTTCTTGCTTTTGAGTTCTAGTTTATTCCACAGTGATAAGGTACAGGGGATGATTTCTATTTTTTGTATGTGTTGAGGGCATTTTCATGAACTAAAATGTGGTCTTTTTTTTTTTTTTGGCGGTACTGGAGGTTGAACCCAAGGCCTCTCGCCTGCATGTTTTCCAAGAGCTGGACCACTGAGCTGCGCCCCCAGTCCATTTTTTTTTTTACTTTTTGAGACAGGGTCTCGCTAAGTTACGCAGACTGCCTCTGGTCTCGAACTTGCGATCCTCCCGCCTCCACCTCCCAAGTTGCTGGGATTACAGGCATGAGCCACCGCGCCTGGCCCCAAATGTGGTCTATTTTAGAAAAGGTTCCATGTGTTGCTGAGAAGAATGTGTATTCAGCCTCTGACAAATGGAGTATTTTGTAGACATTTGTAAGGTGCAGTTAGTCTATGGTGCTATTTAGTCCATCATTTCTCTCTTGAGTTTTTGCTTTAATGACCTGTCTCTTGGTGAAGTCAGGTACTGAAATCTCCCATAATTATAGTATCTGTTCTGATGTGTGCCTTTATCTCCAGTAAAATTTGTTTTACAAAGCTAGGTGCACCTGTATTTGGTGAGTAAATATTAAGTATTGTTACGGGTTCCTGGTCGATTATTTCTTTTATTAATATGTAGTGTCCTTCTTTGCCTCTTCTGATTAGCTTGGGATCAAAGTCCAGGTTCTCCAAAATTAATATCGCTGCTCCAGTTTTTTTTTGTTTTTTTGTTTTTTGTTTTTTTTGGTTCTCACATGCTTGGTATATTGTTTTCCAGCCTTTACATTTTAGCCTCTTATGGTCTTTATGGATGAGATAGGTCTCTTGAATGCTGCATACAGAGGGTTTATCTTTTTAATCCAATTGGCCAGTCTATGCCTCTTGCATGGTGAGTTAAGACCATTTACATGGATGGTGAATACTGAGAGGAGCTTACTGTTCTGCATTAATTTGTTATTTCTATTTCTGACTCATAGCCTATTATTTTCTTAAGTTCCTCTCATGTTATTGTTCCTTCCTTTGATCTTATATTTGGGGTTGTCTTACCGCTCCCATTTGCAGTGTTTCAGTCAAGATCCTCTGCAGTGCTGGCTTGATTGCCACAAAACATTTAAACCTATCAATATCATGGAATGTCTTGAACTCACTATCTATTTTGAAAGATAGTTTTGCTGGGTAATGTAGTCTTGGTTGGCAGTTATTCTTCTTCAAGACTTGAATGATGTCTGACCACGCTTTCCTTGCCTTTACAGTTGTTGAGAAATCAGCTGTTATTCTGATGAGTCTGCCCTTGTAAGTGATTTGGCATTTCTCTCTTGTAGCTTTTAGAATAGCTTCTTTGCTCCCTAGATTTAGCCTCCAAGTATAATGTGTTGTGGACAGGATCTGTTCAGACCTACCCTATTTGGAGTTCCAGATGCTTCACTTGTGTAGGTATTGTTATTGATTTTTTTGTTTAATTCTATGTGGTCAGAGAACAAATTGATTTTTAAAATTTGTTGAGTTTTGCCAGGCATGGTGTTGCATACTTATAATCCCAGTGACCTGAGAAGCAGAGGCAGGAGGATAATGAGTCCAGAGGCAGCCTGCATAACATAGTGAGACCCTGTTTGAAGATAAAAAATTAAAAGAAAAAGGGACTAGGGGTACAGCTCAGTAGTAAGGGGCTTGAAAAGTATGTACAAGGAACTGAATTCAATCACCCAGTACTAAGGGGAAAAAATGTTGAGTTTGTTTCACGGTCCATCTCAATGAATGCATTACATATACATGGAAATACTATGCATGTGGAAGCTACAGCTGAGTGTTCTATAAACGTCCATTAGGTCAGGCTGGATGATAATGTTCAGATCTCTTACCTCATTCTTGATTTTCTATCTACTTGTTGTTGTTAGGTGCCGTCAAGTCGGCATCTGACTCATAGCGACCCTCTATACAACAGGGGAAACACTATTGTCAGTGCTTCTCTGCTGTTCATAGGGTTTTCAATGGCAGATTGATTTTTGGGAGGGGGCTGTCAGGTCCTTCTCCCAAGCCTACAGCTTCTGGTGTTCCCAGGCGGTCTCCCATCCAGGTACTAACCAGGCCCGACCCTGCTTAGCTTTACGAGATCTGACGGGATTGGATGCCACAGGCTACAGCTGCAGGCTTCTATCTACTAGTCCTACTGAATACTGAGACAGAATTAATTATAATAATTAAGGATTTATTGATTTTTCCTTCAGTCTTTTTTTTTTTTTTTTTTTTTTTGCTTCAAGTATTTTCAATCTCGTCAGTTGCCTGTGTATTTAGCATTGTTATGTCTACTTCATGGCAACCCACTCCCAAAGCAATGCCGAAACAATCAGCCATTGAAAACTCCTGTGAGGGTCACTATGGCACATAACAAAAACATGTCTACTTAATGATTCATTTAATCGTTATGTAATAATACCCATCATCCTTTCTGGGAATACAGTAAGGTTTTATATGAGACCAATAATCCACAACAAAGCAAGACTAGGAAAAAAAAAAAAACAAAAAAAACAATACTAGTGACCACAATTTCATTCTTAATACATGTCTAACTTCAAGTCATCTTCATCTCCATACCACATTCCCAATTTTCTCTCTTGGAAAATTCACAGCAAGTAAACTAGCAAACAGGTTTCTCAGGGTGGGGGTGGCTTACCGAGTTATGTCACAGAGGTTCTGAAAGATCTTGTCTGGGTTTTGGCCATCAGGGCCACTCACATACCCTTTTTCTTTTAGCTGTTGCATCTTCTGCAGAGCTACATTCACTGCATAGCGCATAAACTCATTGCTGGCCCTGAGAACAGATAAGCTCTCTTCATGGCTTTGAATACTATCCCTAGAGAGAAAGAAGAGAAAAAGATTCCCGTACTGCTGTTGGGATCTGCAATTCAGCTAAAGACTGTTCAGAACAGCAGTACCCAGCAAGCTTTGAACTGCCAACTCTCTAGGCAGCCCATGCCAGAGTCACTGCTCTTTTATAATCATTCTTAATATTATTGTCTCATTTCTCCTCCCTTCCCTAAACTTTTGAATTTAAAGAAAATTTAAATGTCAGTCTCTCAGTATTTTAGGATTTTTGGTTCTATTTTTTAAATTCAGGTTTTTTCCCTTTATTCCCTTTTTACTTGTTATTGTATTCAAACTACTTAAGTAGATTTTCTTAAACACTGTTGTAATTCACTCCATCTTTTCACTCATTAATCCATTCTTGCTGACTTTTCTTTAATAATTCCAAGGTACCTCTTTAAAATGGCTACCCTTGCTAGGCACAGTAGTGCATACCTATAACCCTAGCACCTCAGGAGGCGGCAGCAGGAGGACTGCATGTTTGAGGCCAAAGGCAGGCTGTGTAATTTAGTGAGACCTTGTCTCAGTTTTAAAAATAAAAAAGGGTGTGGGGGTGAAGCTCCATGGCAGAGCACTTGCAAAGCATATGTGAGGTCCAGGGTTCAGCCCTCCAATACTGTACAAAAGAACAACAACAACAACAACAACAACAAAAAAAAAAAAGCCTACCCTGGATTGTCTGGCTTTCATTTTAAGAAAATTAAAATCTAGTCCTAACTTATTTCTTACCATACACCTAGCAAGAATTGTGAATCCAATCTAAGTAATATAAGTGGACCTAGGTAAGCATTATTATGTTTACTGAGATCTGTCTTTACACATTCAAGTAGAACCTTACCTGAAAAGAGCAGTGAGAAGATCAGAGACAAATTTCATGGACAAAAAACTATCATTTGTCTTGGTCATTTTAGTTTTGCCTTTACCAGCTTTTTCATTAAGAATGTCAGAGAGCCTCTTGTAACACATGAATAAGCTCAGAACATCCTCAAACTTATTCTTACTGTGTAGAAGGAAAGAGACCACCAGCAACCATTAGTATATCATGGTTTGGTTGTTTACATATAGTAGTAAGGAAATCACAATGCTTCTTTAAATGTCAAATTTTAGTCATAATATTATAAATCAATGGACTTTAATAGTATTCCAAGACCACACCATTCTATCTTTTTTATTTCTCCCTCTCTCTTATTTACATCAGTCAAGGTAGAGAATGAAAATGCAATATTGCCACTAACAAAATTTCTCTATTGAAATCAGGAGTATTTGAGTACAAGATTTGGGGAAATTTGAAAAAAGTGAAAGTCTGCTAGAGTACAACATTCATAGGCCTGATTGGCATATACTTCAGTGTTCTCTGACAGAAAGAACATAATTTGGCTAGATATTCACTTAAGAGATAATATTACAGTCTGTGGTCTACTCAGTGTCTAGTATATTACTCAAGTAAAAAAATATATATATATATAAAATGGAATTTTCATCAAACTACAGGTGGAGTCACAGCAATACCTTACCTAAAATTACTTATGGAGAAGTTATATTCCATTAGAACCTCACAAACTCCCATCACAAGAAATGCACAGATACTATTTTTGATGCCAATACAAGTGCTCTGAGAAAAATCTGTTGATTTATCCTAAAAGACACATAATTTAAAAATTAATAAGCTACCAAAAACTTCCACTATTCAACGCAGCTGGGTATTTAGCAATTACCAGTTCAAAATCTTCTAGCTCACTCTTAATCATTCTATTAGTAATAGACTCCAACATATCATCTAGTTCTTGGTAGAATCCCTCCTCTTCTTCCTCTTCTTCTCCCTGTTGTAGGGGCATCACTCTACTCTTATACCATGCCAAACAATGCTGAACACAAGAAAGAAGATAATCCTATAGAAGAAAATAAGCAAATTAAGTAAGTAAATAATATTCTTCAGTGTTAAGGAATAACCTACAAAGCTATTATCAGCAAATGATTCTTATGGGTGAGGCTTCAGTTATTCCTTAGCATCACAAATTAAGTCCATCTGAATTACAAACTGGAAAAACAACTGAACTAATGGAAGTATTGTTTCTAAACCTTTCCCCAAGGAACCGGCCTTAATGAAACATCAGGTGTACTATCTCTGGTCAGATACAAACACCCCTAGAAGCTGGGTTAAACAGTCTCTAGTTCCAAAGTCCCAAACGTTATTCTAAACATATGGGTTTATAATTAAAGAATATATGGAAGACCAATACAGCATCTCAGACCTTAACTGGAGACATCTCATGACATAGAAGGCACATGAATGAAGACAGGATGTGACAACTGAGACATCCCCACTTTCCTCCTGACATGAGGTCTGAGTTCCTCGGGGATGGGACTTTCAATTTTTATCTATTCTCTCCTGTCTTTCCAAAGTCAGATAACACGAATGGAAAAACAATCTGTCCTGGCTCTTCTCGAAGTTTAACAAAGTACCAATTCTAGCTCCACCAAAATCATACTCTCTCTCCAGACTAAAGAAGCAGGACTCTGAGTTCATCTACTCCAGGGTGATATTTTCTTTCTATAGCACATTTATTTAGTGCATATAATCAGAGAGACATGAAGGAAAGATGAATGTTCCTTGGCGAAGTGACAGATGTCATGCTTTAGTAAATTGCTCAAATGAAGATGTTTACCAACAGATCTGAGGTGACAGTGGATCAGAAATGATAGGCAGGCAAGATTTAAAAGTAAAAATTCATTGAAAGAATCAGGAAGAGTTTTACGGGGAAAAGTACCTCTCTCTAAAGATCAACCTTTTATCATTAATGGTAAAAGCAATGGTTACAGGAAGAATAAGTCTTACCAGTGGTTCTTGTAGAGAGATCTGATTTCCTTGGGACAGAAAACAAGCTCCTAATTTCAGGGGAGGTAGCAGATCAGCTTTTGGCTCATAGTACTGTTTTAACTGTGTATAGTAAGAGGAAAAAATTATCATGACTCAATATTTTTTGCTTTTTTAACTGTTCAAGCTAATGGCATCTTTAATACCTAATGGTTTCTAAGATATGATTCCCAAATATCCAAAGAAGAATCTAGCAAAATTTATAGTTTTGGCTTGCCTACATCCTTTTGGCCTTGCCACAGGCATAGTACTGATAAGGATCATCTTTCCTAGTTCACTTTTATCTTATTCCCTTCACAACAATCCCTAAACTTGCATAGGCAATTAGCATTTTCAGTATAGCTTGGTAGTTAAGAATATAGGTCCCAGAGTCAGACTGCCTGAGTTCAAAATATCAGTTCCACTACTTATTATAGATTTTGATAAAGTTATCCACAACTTGGTTCTTCATTTGAAAAAAAGAGCCTATCATTAATACAAATGCTATATAAGGATTAAACATTACATGTAAAATGCTTCATACACTAGTTGGCATATAAAAGAGCTGGAAAAAAATGTTAGTTATCATTTATCGTTCTCCTTTTTATTTCTGTAGTCTGTATGACATTACTTGTCTGTACATTAACAACCTAAGTTGGGAAGTACTGTTCTATGCCTTCAAACATGATTCTTTATTTTTGTTAAACCTGTGAATATAAATTGGTTGATTGTGATAGTTTCAAAGATATGATATAGCTAACAGGATACAAATTTTATATAGGACCATGTTAAAGTCCAATGAAAAGCTTTTTGCAAAGCAAAGGATGTTCTAGTAATTTCACATATCTAAGACCTTAATTTCAAATGGAGTGTCTTCAGAATTACCATGAAACAATGGCAGAGAATGAATGAGAAAGACAGAGAGAGCACACGCACATGCATACACATGCCAGCTTCCATTTCTAACAAAATGATGGACTAAGGTTCTAAATGAACCATCTTGGTAGAGAATAATAAAAATGATATGACATATGAATTTATATCTTAAACTGTTAAAAAGATTCTAATCAATCCCTAATAAATAAATTTATCTAAATTCTTATCTTGATGGTCCTCTGAAAGATTTCATAATTCAAAAAAAATTATACACACACACACGCACACACATTTTTTTTGCTGGGCATGGTGGCAAATGATTGTAATCCTAGCACTCTGGAGGCTCAGTCAGAAGGATCAACACAAGTCTGAAGTCATTCTAGTCTACACAGCAAGTTCTAGTCAGCCTGGGCTACACAGTGAAATCCTAGATTAAAAAGAAAAACAAAAGCAAAAACAAAAAACCCCTCTGAAAAACATCAATCAGTACTTTATGCCTCATTATGTGATTTCCCTATATAATCCATAAAAATACTTTTTACCTGTGAGAGCAGAGTCTGCATGATTGAATTAGCCAGCTGAGAGTTCCTTCGAAGAACATCATAGAACCCCTAGAAGTAATAATATAAAGAGTAAATTCTTTCCTTCTCTATCTTATTCACAGTTCTTTGATAAAAATGGAGACCATATTTGCTAGAGGGAGAAGCAATTCAGGAAGTTTAGATTATTTGCCTAAACTAAAGAGAGATCTCTGATCATCTAATCACTAAGAATTAGGTAAACAGCATAACTACAAATCTCAGAATTTTTTTTTTTTTTTGATGGTATTCATTGGGGCTTGAACTCAGTGCTTTATACATACTTTGCAAGTGTTCTACCCCTGGGCTGCACCCCCAGCCCATTTAAAAAAAATTTTTTTTTTAAATTTTGGGTCAGGGTCTCACCAAGCTGCCTCTGGCCTCAAACTCAACAGTCCTCCTGCCTCAGCCTCCAGAGTTGCTGGGATTACAAACATGCACCACCACACCCATCTCTAATCCTCACAATTTTTAAGCAAAAGGTCACTCTGGTTTTAGAGCTTTTTTTTCCCCATCACCGTTAGGGATGCTCTAAGTTTCTATTCTTTTTTTCTTATATTATCAGCGTTTCATTTTAGGACATTCTTCCAGTGCTTCACAGCCCTAAATATCTGAACATAAATGATCATTGTATTCTTTTCTGTCTCAAATCTCTCAGTCTTAGCCAGGCATGGTGATGCATGCCTATAATCCCAGTGACTTGTGAGGTGGAGGCAGGAGAACCAGAAGTTCAAGTCCAGAAGCAACCTATGTAATTTAGCAAGACCCTGTCTCAAAATAAAATAATAAAAAATGGGCTGGAGGTGTAGTTCAGTGGTACAGCACTTCCAAAGTATGTGCGAGGCCTTGGGTTCAACTCCCAAGTACCACCACTCGAAACAAAATAAAACAAAAAGCATTCTCAGCCTTAGTTAAAAAATGCTCAGATTAAAATCCTAGGGAGAATTCCAAAGAGATTTGGAAATTCAAAGAGGTTGCACAGTTTATCTATGAGAAAAAGCAAATGAGAACTGATGAAAAACATTTTGTTTAAGGAAAAGAAATGAAGAAAGATTACCCTTAACAGGCATTAAAATATTTTATGAATGTTTAGATAACAGTAATACAAAGATATTTTGTCTGGGCGGTGTGCCATGTGTCTATAATCCCAGCAATTTGGGAGGTTGAGGCAGATTATAGGTTCAAGGCCAAAAGAAACCTCCACAACTTAGTAAAGACTCTGTCTCAAAATAAAAAGCAAAAATGCAGCTGAGAGTGCAGCTCAGTGGTAGAGCATTTGCCTAGCACACATGAAGTCCTGAGTTCAACCAATACTGCCAAAAAAAGAAAAGAAAAGAAAAGAAAAAAATACACATTGGCTAAGCACCATGCTACATGCAACTTGGGAGTCTGAGTCAAAAGAATCACGTGTTCAAGAGCACAGGCAGCCTGTTAGTGAGACTCTGTCTCAAAAAAAGAAAAAAAAAAAAGGACTGGGGATAGGTAGTTCAGTGGTTGAGAACTTATCTAGCATGTGGGAAACTCTGGGTTCAATTCCCAGTAATGGGGCGGGGCGGGGAAGACATTTTGTCTTGGCATAAAAATCTACAGAGAAAATAAAGAGATAGCATACAAACAGAAATAGCATATATAAAGGAGACAATTGAACAAGTGGTTAACCTGGAGGAAAAAAGTTCCTTATAATATCAAAACAAATTCCAGATAAATTAAGTACCTAAATATAAAAAAGAAAAGCATTAAAAAAATAAACTAGTAGAAAATGTTAGTGAATATTTGCTAGAAGAATAGATTCTGTACAAATACAAATACTAGAAGAGGGGTTGTAACACTGTGGCCACTGAAGCTGTGCATTAGGGTACTGGAAAAAATACTACTAAATGTCTCAAAGGAAAAAAATCAACAAATTTAATTACTAAAAATGATTATTTCTGTAGGTCTAAAAGAATAATAATTTAAAGCAAAAATGAAAATCCAGCATGTACTTGTAACATAGATAAAATGTGTTTGTATCAACAGAGTTCTTTACAAACTAATGATATATGGAGCAAGTCCTTAATAAATAAATGAACTACAATATCTAAATAGATCCAGGTCTATGATCCATTTCAAGTTAACTTTTTGGCAGATGTACAACTGCAGAAAAGTAAAACAGGAGGTCTGAAACTACCTATCTTTAGCGTGACCTGATTGAAAGGTTGGCCATTCCAAGCTGGTAGTTGGAGATTTGACTGATTAAGCAGATTCCTACACTAACAAACCTTTCCCTAAACAATAAGAGTATCTCACTATGCCTAAACTGTAGAAACAAAGTGGTTTGTGGTAAATATGTTTTTATTTTGATAGTTTGAAATTTTGGTACACAGTAGAAAAAGGGCAACTATGTGACTAGCCCCCAATAAAAGCCTGGGGTTCCAAGTCTCTATATAAGCTTCCCTAGTAGACAGCACTTGGTATATATCATCACAACTCATTTGCTGAAGAAATTAAGTGAATCTTGAGCAATCCTACTTGGACAGAACACTTAGAAGTTTGTGCCTGGTTTTCTCTTGACTTTGTTTTCTGCACCTCTTCCTCCTGATTTTATTCTGTATCCTCCAACTGTAATAAATCTTAGGCATGAGAAAACTTGTCTTTTGAGTGTTGAGTCCAAGTGATATCTTTAGTTCTGGGGGTAGTCTTGGGGACCTCCAATATAATGCATAATTGTTCCAGCCCCTTTTGTTGAAAATAAGACCACCATTTCTCCCTCTGAAATGCCTTGGAATCTTTGTCAAAACTCTACTGACCAATGTTACACATTTTCAATTGCTTTGACCACTCTAGTTCCTTTAAATTCCATTTAAATTAAAACTACTTTCATCCAAAACAAGCCTTCTAGGTTTCAGTTAGGGTTGCACTGAATCTATAGCAATATCGAGTAATCTGTGAACATGTCATACTTTTCCTTTTATTTAGTTTTTCTTTAACTTCTTTCAGCGCTATTTTGGTTGTCAATATATCTTACACGTTTTGTTAGATTTATGCTTAAGTATTTCTTTTTTTATTTAAATATTTTACTTCAATTTCTAATTATTTAATGCTGAGATATCAAACTGTATTTGATTTTTGCACTGTTATTGATCCCATAACCTTATTAAACTCATTTTTGTAGATTCTTTGGGAAGTAAAAAGTGACATATTGGGTGTTAAAAGATTGGCAAATTAAGAGCTGGGCATGGTGGAGTGCGCCTGTAATCCCAGTGGTCTGGGAGGCGGAGGCAGGAGGATCGCAAGTTCAAGACCGGAGGCAGTCTGTGTAACTTGGAGAGACCCTGTCTCAAAAAAGTAGAAAAAAAAAAAGTGGGCTGGGGTACAGCTCAGTGGTTGAGCACTTGCAAAGCATGTAAGCCCGAGGCCCTGGGTTCAACTCCCAGGACCGGAAAAAAAAAAAAAAGATTGGCAAATTAATAGTACATTTAAATATTTCAAATGAAAGTGCTTAAGGTGAATCAACTATTTACGGTTCCTTGCCTTAACTTTTATTCTCTATCAGTACTTAGTGGTCCTAATTGTATAAGGGCATATCTACTGTACTTTTATAATGAGAAATAAAATAACATAATAAAGGTTATTAGACGCGGGGGAGGAGGCTGCTACATTCCTTCCATTCTGACTTACCTCATAAAGCATGAGTCTAACATCAGCCTGTTGTCCTAAGCATCTCCTCAAACTATCTATGATCTCAAGGCAAAAAGTTTCATTGGCAACAGAACTGTAACGGCTGTGAACATCCACGTGAACCTAAAAGGAAGAGAGGCAGGTTCACATCTAGCTTGCTAAAGGAGTTTCCATTAAGGAGCCTATGTTCTTGGTTAAAGAAATTTCTTGGACTTAGCATTGCTTATTCCAAAACCCAGGACTGAGCCAGACACTGTATCATTACCACACAGTGATACATGTCACTCTTATTCTGGTTTGAAGTAAGAGAATTTTCATGCATTTTAATAAACTTAACTTTTCTTCTTCTATTCCTCAAGGGTTCCTTGACACTGTTAGCTACTTAGGAAGGCATAATCATTATTTTACACCACTAGAAGCCAGCAGTTACAATATACATGATTTTATTTAAAAGGCCTAAGATTTCAACAAAAGAACCTAGCTCGTTACAGAGAAGTTTAGAAGTGGACATTCCTGCTTAGAAATGGACATGACAAAGAAATGACATTTTTTGCTCAATTTAAAATAAAATTGGTGACGCTGGGCATGGTGGTATACATCTGTAATCCCAGAGACTTGGGAGGCTGAAGCAAGAGAAGCACAGATTTGAGGCCAGAGGAAGCCTGCACAACCTGGGCAAAGTAAATAAGGTAATATGTGCCAATGATACCCAGTGTTGCCAATATTTAATCTATGCTGTATGTTATAGACAAAAGCTTTATAAAGTTACAATAAAGGATTTCTAATGAAATTATTAAATGTCTATTTATAAATTTTATAGTGCATCGTTTAAATCATAGAGTTTTACTGCTCCCAAACCCCAACTATCAACTTATTGTAAAAAAAATTTATTTTCTCAGATTATAAGGTTTAATAGATGTGCATTGCAAAGTAAACTGATTTATTTTTTAAAAGAGTATAATGATAGAATCTAGCCTTGGAGAATGACTGTGAATATTGAGAAAATGAATATAAAGTATTTTGGTAGTGTCTACCACAGTGCTATCCAACAGACAGCAGGAACCACAAATGCAAGCCACATCCATAATTTTAAGTTTTCTAGTAGCCACATTAAAACAGTACAGGAAAACAGGTCAAGCAAACGGCAGTATTTTATTAACCCAACATACCCAAAATATTCTCTTAACATGTAGTCAATATAATTACTGACATATTTTATATTCTTGTATTTCACACTAAAGCTTCAAAATTGGTGTGAATTTTACATATATAGCACAGTTCCATAAGGACTAGTCACATTCTAATCAAGCATTTAGTTCACCAGTCATACTGAGGCCAGTGGCTACCACACTAGATAGCAGAGTCAAGCATACAGCACATCTTTTCTTAGGTAACAACTGATATCACCATTCAGGGTCAGAGCGATAGCAGGCATAACAGAAAATGACTTGCATAACCCTGGCTCCAGCCCCCATGCTCAGTTCTCCTTACAGTGAGTGTGAACAGTGCTTACCTGGCTGACGCCAATGGACTGACTGCACTGGGAGGATGACAGGCTGCCTAACACTTTAAAATTCTTCAGAAGCAGCAAAAACCCAGCGACTGCAGATTTTCGGGCATCAAGCTGGCTAGCTCAGGAACACACAGTCAAGTTAACAAACAGCATTCATTTCATAGGAACATGTAGAAAATCTAGTCAGTTCCACGCAAAGAGGGAGTTTATGTAAACAATGAAGCACAAAACAAACTGAATTTATATGCTAAACAAAAGGCATCAGCTGTGCAGAGCAGTTAGTAGTACAGGAACTCAGCCGATTTCTTTATTGCATATTTAACCTCCTGACTGAGTACTTTTTTCTCTCCTGCTCTTAAGTCTGTAGGGATGAGAATAAGAGTGTTGAGAGGCTGTCTGATGGGCTGGTACTGAATGGCAAAGGAAATCTGAGTCCTGCTGTATCTGAAGCAGAGCTTCCTTGCACCAGCTCCCTTTCTTCAGAGAGGAGTGCAGTACTTTGTGCCATCTAAACCCTCCACCCAGAAAAATGACATACTCATCTGCTAGGCGAGGCTTGATTATTCCATGTTACAGGTGCTAACACATACGATTTTGGTGCATCAGCCATGCCTTTGGGTGAGGAGTAACAAAAAACTGTCAATTTTAGAACAGAGGTTAATAGCTATTTAGTTGTTACTCCGGACATCCATGAGTGTATTACAACATAGTCAATGTGATATTAATTGGGCACCCTATCCTCAAAGTACCAAATGCTTTCCACATATTATGTATCATCATGTTTTTAGAAGACACTATTATTATCCCTAGCCTGTACACTAAGCAAAAAGGAAGAGAGGTCAGGAGGCACTGGATGAGCTCTAAACAGAATTTGGGCCCTTCAACAATTCACTGCGTCTACTAGCCAAGAGACCACAACTGTGATGTTTACTAAAGTGAGATTCTCAGGTACATTCTTCTTAACTAAGGTCCTTTCCTCTTTGGAACTGATGTCAACTCAGGTTTCAGAGAATTCAGCAATGGAACTTTTTCATGAAGTTTATTCTAGGGCAGAGCACTGGAAATCACAAACTTTAATGCTGAGATTATTTCTGCCATCAATTCCTGTTTGACCTTTGGAAAGTCACTTACCTTGTCAAAGCCTAAGTTTTCTTATCCGTAAAATGGGAACTGTAATAATTTTTACCTCACCGGGTTACTCTCAAGACTAAATGAAAAGCAGCACACACAGCACTCAGCATAAAGCCTTCCTTAATGACAGTGCTCTGCTGGGTCAGGAACTGCATAACCACTGCGAGCAGGTGGTACGGGAGATGGCAGAGATAATGTTCAGTCCCAACATTAGAAGGCATAACTGCCTATGATCTCAAGAAATGCTACATACCTGGCAAACATAGCTTTTCGAAGGACAAGTATCAAGGAGTCTCTCATTGACATGCTGACTTTCAGAAGCGGCTGAAGGAGGAAAGGTCAGCAAGTAAACACAGAACAAGTTAGTTATTAGCTTTAGCTCATTTCTACTCAACACAGCATCTGGCTTACATAGGAATTTTAGTTCTGTTTTATATGTTTCAGTGCTGACTACACTTAATAATACACTTAACAATAAGGGTAACAGTATACTTTAAAACAGTAAATGGAAAGTGGTGTGAATGCCTTTCTAAACCCATTGTACTTGCTAATTTTCTCATCTTCAACTACTTCACTAACCTGAAAGAGTCAAAGGAGAATGGTGCTATGAAGAGGGGTCATTTTGGAAAACAGTCTAACTCAGTGCTCTTGACCTTTTAATACAAAGGTTTATGTTTTGAACTCAAGGGAAATAGGGCTTTGGACATACATATCCATAAAAGAGATATATCAGACTTCCATTAGAAAGTTAAAGCTCAATTTTGGCAAGTTAACCTATATGTGAGAAGACCTACCTGCACTGCCTTAAGCAGCCCTTGTACAGTCTGAACAGGCAGGAAGGACAAATAGTCAAAAGTTTCTATGAGTTTAGAAGAACAAGTCTGAAGAACTAAAGGTGCATACATGATGATATTTGACAGCAAGTCTGAAAAACAGAATCTATAATCAGGCACTTCAAATAACTATAGATATTTAAAATTTGGGAAAGAAATGGTAAAAGTCTTTTGTTTCTCTTCTGAAATAAGGCAAGTAAAATGCAATACAAATTTCTGCTGATCATATATAACTTTTTCTCCAGTTTATGTAACCAGGATACTTTAACATTTTTTGTGATAGTACAAGAGTAGGTCAAACTGTCTAAAAGAAAGGAAGAAATTCATTACACTGCCTAGACAAGTAGCATGTCTTCATAATTCTAAGCTAAAATAAATAGTTATGAATTTTTATTATGTGTAAGCATATGGTCCCATTAGGAACACACAGAGCATAAAACCTGGGTTCCTCTTCCTTTAAGAATTTTAATAATTGAGCCAGGCGCGATGGTGCATGCCTGTAATCCCAGAAGCTCAGGAGGTGAAGGCAGGAGGATCACAAGTTCAAGACCAGAGGCAGTCTGTGTAACTTAGCGAGACCCTGTCTCAAAAAGTAAAAAAAAAAAAAGTGGGCTGAGGGTGCAGCTCAGTGGTCCAGCACTTGCAGAGCATGCAAGCACGAGGCCCGGGGTTCAACCCTCAGTACCACCAAAAAAAAAAAAAAAAAAAAAGAATTTTAATAATTTAGTTGAAAAGTCAAGAAAAAATATTTCAGAAGAATTGAAGAGTAACACAGTGATACCAAATATCTAATAATTCCAAACATTTATTGCCTCCCAAAAAGTAAAGAGAGTTTAAATAGGATTTCAAAGCAAGAAGAGATTGTTTTGGGTTAGTGTACTTTAGAAAAAAGCAATGAGGAGAAAGAATTTAAACTAGGTTCTGAAAGATGAGTCTCATTTAAATGCTCTAAGAACCAGCAAGGCCTATTATATGTAAAAGTACAAGAGTAAGAATAACACATTCAGAGGGTAATAGAGAAATCAGTGGAACTGGAGTGAAAGAGTCAGAGAGCAAATAACGGAAGAAATATGGGAAGAGTAGGTTTAAATCACACTGTCAAGGACCTGAAATGCCAAGATAAAGAGCTGAGGCCAGGCTGGCCTCGAACTCCCAGTATTATTGCCTGAGCCTCCCCAGTACTAGGATCACAAATGTGTGCCACCACACTCCACAGGAACTGGTAATTTACACAAGAACATATCTGATGATTCTAGGGTGACTGAGTGGTATTTAGGAATACTAATCTGGGGGCAATATGCAGAAGGCTGAGAAACCAATTAGGAAGCCATGGTTCAATAAATTTAAGAGAATTAATCTCAAAGTATGTTTTCCAACCACAAATTAGAAATCAGTAACAGAAAGGTATCTTTAAAAATAAAAGCTCCTCAAATATTTGGGAACAAACCACAAACTTCTAAATAACCAATGAGTTAAAGAATAAACCACAAGGGCTGGGCCTGGTAGCACAAGCCCATAATCCCAGCAACTTGGAAGGCAGAGGCAAGAGGATCACTAATTCTAGGCCAGAGGCAGCCTGTGTAACATAGTGAGACCCCGTCTCAAGATAATAATATCTGTGGGTTCCACATTTATGGTCTTAACAAACTGTGGATACAGAATATTCAAAAATAAATGTTACTCTGCTGCTAACATATACTATAATAGTTACGTCTATGATGGTTGTTGTATCTGTACTAAAGATGTGCAGATTTTTTCCTTATCATTATTCTCTAACCAATACAGTATAACAACTATTAACATGGCATTTATGGAACAAGTACCATAAGTAACTTAGAGATGATTTAAAGTATGTACACTGAGCGTGGTGACACATGCCTGTAATACCTGGGAGGCTTGGTAGAGGAGGATAGATGTAAGTTAGAGACCAGCCTAGGCTACACAGTGAGTTCCAGGCCAGCCTGGGTATACAGTGAGACCCTGTCTCAATCAAAATAAAATATATGGGAGGATGGCACAGGTTCTAAGTATTATACCATTTTATATAACGGACTGAAGCACCTGTGGACTTTGGGATCAGAGGGAGTGAGGGTATCCTGAAATCAATTCCCTATGGATACCAGAGAGATAACTGTATCTGACAAAAGACTTATTAGAATAAATAAAGAACTTTTAGAACTCTTAAGAAGGCAAAAAATCCTCAATTTTTCAAATGGGCAAAAGATTTGAACACACATTTGGCCAAAAATAATACAAATGAAAAATAAGCACATAAAAAATGTTCATCATCATTAGGCACCGGGGAAATGAAAATGAAAAGCGCAATTAGACACTACTTATATATCTATTAGAATGCCTAACATTAAAATGAATGACCACGCCAAGTACTGGTGACAATATGGAGCCACTAGGAACATTGCTGGAGGAATGTAAAATGGCACAATCAGTTTGGAAAACAGTTTAGTAGTTTCTTAAATCATTAAACATGCATCTACTATATGATTCACCTAATCTGTTGTTGTTGTTAGGTGCCGTCGAGTCGGTATCCGACTCATAGTGACCCTTATAGGGTTTTCAATGGCTGAGTGCTTCGTGATTGCCTTGGGAGTGGATTGCCAGGCCCTTCTCCCATTTTTGGCCAGGCCCTTCTTCCATTTTTGTGGTGCTGGGAATTGAACTCGGGACCTCAGAGACTGCAGCGCAGTGCTCTACCCACTGAGCTAAATCCCAGCCCTCACCTAATCTACTACCAGGCATTTTCCCAAGAGAAATTAAAGCATATGTTTAAACAAAGACTTATGTATGAGTGTTCACAATAGCTTTTCTATAATAGCCAAAAGCCAGAAACAACCTAAAAACTATCCAGAGGTGAATGGACAAATTGTAGTTATATCCATGTCACAGAATACTGTTAAATAATTCAAAGTGACCAATTACTGATACACATCATGGATAAATCTCAAAAAAATTATGCTGTGTGAAAGAAGCCAAAGGGTTATGGATTTAGACAGTAGGAGATGTGTAATAAAAACAAAGTAAGATATCACCAAAAACACAAGTACTAATTTTAGAATATCTGGAGTTAAAAGACTAAGATAGCTGGACACAGTGGCTCACACCTATAATCCCAGCAAATTTAGGAGGCAGAGGCAGGAAGATCCAAAGTTCAAGGCCTGAAGCAGCCTGCATTACTCAGTGAGACCCTGTCTCAAAATAAAAAATGGGTTAGGGTGCAGTCCAGTGATAGAGCACTCACAAACATGTATGAGGCCCTGAGTTCAACCCCCAAATACCCAAAGTTAAAAAAAAAAGAGACAATGAGGTCAACAAGTGGCAGAAAGACAACATGTATGATAGGGCCAAACGGAAACCAATGCCTCATGCATACTAGGCAAGTGCTTTACCACTGAGTTACTCCACAGGACTCATTTGAGAAGCATTAAAAACAGAGAATGCTGATGCAAAATGGAGTTTCACTCATTAGTTAAATGCTTTCTTCCTTATTGACAACCATAGACAACATAAGTGAATTTATTGTCTTATTGACCTCATAATCAAAGATATTACATTTAACTCTACTGTGTCACTAAAAGTTTTTTCCCCCCTAGGAGCAAATCATTATGATATTTAAAAGAAAATATTCCTAAGAACTTTATCTTTTCAAAGTTCAGTACCTAAGAAATGACTGATTGGAGAGGATGCTCTGGTAACAACCCTGTTGAGGACTTGCTCCAGAATTTCCTGTCTGATCATCTCATGGATCTAAAAATAACAGAACAAATAAAATACTCCTGGATGATCTTCAGTTTATAAATGCATCAGTATATGTTAGGATGAGAAAAGTTATGATATGGGTAAATCTCAACTGTTTATTTCACAGACAAACAGAATACAATGTGGA